>JAKGGE010000947.1:0-37565 GCA_023748175.1 Hoolock leuconedys
GGGCAGAGGCGCTCCTGCCTTCCCAGATGTGGCTGCCGAGCAGAGGCGCTCCTCACTTCCCAGATGGGGTGTCCGGACAGAGGCTCTCCTTACCTCCCAGACGATGGTTGGCCGGGCAGAGGCACTCCTCACTTCCTAGACGTTGGGTGGCCGTGCAGAGGCCCTCCTCACTTCCCAGACGATGGGTGGCGGGCAGAGGCTCTCTCACTTCCCAGATGTTGGGTGGCCGGGCAGAGTCGCTCCTCAATTCCCAGATGTTGGGTGGCAGGGCAGAGGCCCTCCTCACTTCCTAGATTTTTTTTTGCCGAGCAGAGGCACTCCTCACTTCCCAGACTAATCGTGGACAGGTAGAGGCGCTCCTCAGTTCCCAAACAGTGGGTATCCGGGTAGAGGCCCTCCTCACTTCCCAGACGATGGGTGGTCGGGCAGGGGCGCTCCTCCCTTCCCAGAAGGTGGGTGGCCGGCAGAGGCTCCTCACTTCCCAGACAGTGGGTGGCCGAGCCGAGGTGCTCCTCAATTCCCGGGATGATGGGTGGCGGGCAGAGGCGCTCCTCACCTCCCAGAAGATGGGTCGACAGGCAGAGGCGCTCCTCACCTCCCGGATGATGGGCGGCCGGGCAGGCTCCTCATCTCAGGACCCACTGTGGCCCCAGCCGGGCAGAGGCACTCCTCACATCCCAGACGATGAGTGGCGGGCAGAGGCCTCTTCACTGCCATATAGGGTGGCGGGCAGAGCTCTCCTCACTTCCCAGGCGATGGGAGGTCGGGCCGAGGCGCTCCTCAATTCTCAGACGATGGGTGGCCGGGCAGAAGCTCTCCTCACCTCCCGGACAATGGGTGGCCGTGCAGAGGCCCTCCTCACTTCCCAGACGTTGGGTGGCCGGGCCGAGGCGCTCCTCACCTCCCAGATGTGTGTGGTCGGGCATAGGAGCTCCTCACCTACCAGAGGGTGGGTGGCCTTGCAGAGGGGCTCCTCACTTCCCAGATGTTGGGTGGCCGGGCAGAGTCCCTCCTCACTTCCCAGACAATGGGTGGTCGGGCAGAGGCCCTCCTCACTTCCCAGATGATGGGTGGCGGGCAGAGGCTCCTCACTTCCCAGATGATGGGTGGCCGGGCAGAGGCACTCCTCACTTCCCAGATGCGGTGGCCGGGCAGAGGCGCTCCTCAATTCCCAGATGGCTTTGACGTGCACAGGCGCTCTTCACTTCCCAGATGATGGGTCGTCAGGCAGAGGCGATCCTCACCTCCCGGATGATGGGTGGCCGGGCAGACGCGCTCCTCACCTCCCGGATGATGGGTGGCCGGGCAGAAGCTCTCCTCACCTCCCGGACAATGGGTGGCCGTGCAGAGGCCCTCCTCACTCCCCAGACGAGGTGGGCGGGTAGAGAGACCAATCACTTCCCAGATTGGGAGGCCGGGTAGACTCGCTCTTCAATTCCCAGATGTTGGGTGGCCGGGCAGAGGCCCTCCTCACTTCCTAGAAGGTGGGTGGCCGGCAGAGGCGCTCCTCCCTTCCCGGACGATGGTTGGTCGGGCAGAGTCTCTCCTCACCTCCCGGACGATGGTTGGCGGGCAGAGGCACTCCTCACTTCCCAGGCGATGAGTGGCGGGCAGAGGCACTCCTCAATTCCCAGATGGGGTGGCGGGCAGGCGCTCCTCACTTCCCAGGCAGTGGGAGGGGAGTCAGGGCCGGGAAGACTCTCCTCACCTCCCGGATGATGGGTGGCCGGGCAGAGGCGCTCCTCACCTCCCGGACAATGGGTGGCCGGGCAGAGGATCTCCTCACCTCCATGGTGGGTGGCGGGCAGGCTCCTCACTTCCCAGATGGGTTGGCGGGCAGAGGCCTCCTCACTTCCCAGACGTTGGGTGGCCGGGCAGAGGCACTCCTCACTTCCCAGATGGGTTGGCGGGCAGAGGCTCCTCAATTCCCAGATGGCACGTTGCTGGCTCTTCACTTCCCAGATGATGGGTGGCCGTGCAGAGGCCCTCCTCACTTCCCAGACAATGGGTGGCCGGGCAGAGGCGCACCTCACTTCCCAGATTGGGAGGCGGGTGGGCTAAGCTCTTCCAATTCCCAGATGTTGGGTGGCGGGCAGAGGCTCCTCACTTCCTAGATTTTTTTTGCCGAGCAGGGCACTCACTCACTTCCCCAGACTAATGGTGGACGGGTAGGCTCCTCAGTTCCCAAACAGTGGGTATCGGTGGGAGCCCACTCCCTCACTTCCCAGGCGATGGGTGGCGGGCAGAGGCTCCTCACTTCCCAGGCGATGGGTGGCGGGCACGCTCCTCACTTCCCAGACAGTGGGTGGCCGGGCAGAGGTGCTCCTCAATTCCTAGAGGTTGTGTGGCCGGGAAAAGCGCATCTCACATCCCAGAAGTGGTTGCCGGGCAGAGGCGCTCCTCACCTCCCGGACGATGGGTGGCCGTGCAGAGGCGCTCCTTACATCCCAGATGATGGGTGGTCAGGCAGAGGCGCTCATCACTGCCATATATAGGGTGGCCGGGCAGAAGCGCTCCTCACTTCCCAGACGATGGGAGGTCGGGCAGAGGCTCTCCTCACCTCCCGGGTGATGGGTGGACGGGCAGAGGCCCTCCTCACTTCCCAGATGGGTTGGCCGGGTAGAGGCCCTCCTCACTTCCCAGCAGTATGGGTGGCCGGGCAGAGGCACTCCTCACTTCCCAGATGGGGTGGCGGGCAGAAGCTCCTCACTTCCCAGATGATGGGTCGTCAGGCAGAAGCGATCCTCACCTCCCGGATGATGGGTGGCGTGCAGAGGCCCTCCTCACTTCCCAGATTTTTTTTTGCCGAGCAGAGGCACTCCTCACTTCCCAGACTAATCGTGGACAGGTAGAGGCGCTCCTCAGTTCCCAAACAGTGGGTATCCGGGTAGAGGCCCTCCTCACTTCCCAGACGATGGGTGGTCGGGCAGAGGCGCTCCTCACTTCCCAGAAGGTGGGTGGCCGGCAGAGGCGCTCCTCACTTCCCAGACAGTGGGTGGCCGAGCCGAGGCGCTCCTCAATTCCTAGAGGTTGTGTGGCCGGGAAAAGCGCATCTCACATCCCAGAAGTGGTTGCCAGACGGTGGCTCCATACATCCCAGATGATGGGTGGTCAGGCAGAGGCGCTCATCACCTCCCGGACGATGGCTGGCCGGGCAGAGGCGCTCCTCACCTCCCGGACCATGTGTAGCCGGGCAGAGGCACTCCTCACTTCCCAGACGATGAGTGGCCGGGCAGAGGCGCTACTCACTTCCCAGACGTTGGGTGGCCGGGCAGAGGCCCTCTTCACTCCCATATATAGGGTGGCCGGGCATGGGCCTCCACAATTCCCAGATGGGGTGGCCGGGCAGAGGCGCTCCTCACTTCCCAGACAGTGGGTGGCCGTGCAGAGGCCTCCTCACTTCCCAGGCGTGGGGTGGCGGGCAGAGGCACTCCTCACTTCCCAGGCGTTGGTGGCCGGGAAGAGGCTCTCCTCACTTCCCACACGTGGGCGGCCGGGCAGAGGCGCTCCTCACTTCCCAGACGATGGGTGGCCGGGCAGAGGTGCTCCTCAATCCCAGAGGGTGGCCGGGCAGAGTCTCTCCTCTCCTCCTGGGGAATGGGTGGTCGGGCAGAGGCTCTGCTCACCTCCCGGACGATGGGTGGCAAGGCAGAGGCACTCCTCACTTCCCAGACTATGGGTGGCTGGGCAGAGGCTCTCCACACATCCCTGTCTGGGAGGCAGGGCAGAGCCGCACCTCACTTCCCGAGTTTGGGTGGCCGGGCAGAGTCCTCCTCACTTCCCAGAGGATGGGAGGTCGGGCAGGGGCGCTCCTCACATCACTGATGATGGGTGGCCGGGCAGAGGCTGTCCTCACCTCCCGGACGATGGGTGGCCGAGCAGAGGCCCTCCTCACCTCCCAGAAGTTGGGTGGGCGGGCCGAGGCCCTACTCAGCTCCCAGACCGTGGGAGGTCGTGCAGAAGCCCTCCTCACCTCGCAGACGGTGTGTAGCCAGGCTGAGGCCCTCCTCAATTCCCAGACGATGGGAAGTCCGGCAGAGGCTCTCCTCACCTCCCGGATGATGGGTGGCCGGGCAGAGGCACTCCTCACTTCCCAGATGGGGTGGCTGGGTAAGGGCGCTCCTAAATTCCCAGATGCGGTGGCCGGGAATAGGGGCTCCTAACTTCCCAGATGATGGGTGGCCGGGCAGAGGCTCCTCACTTCCCAGGCGTTGGTGGACAGGAGAGGCGCTCCTCACTTCCCAGATGATGGGTGTCGGGCAGAGGCCCTCCTCACTTCCCAGAAGGTGGGTGGCCGGCAGAGGCGATCCTCACTTCCCAGACAGTGGGTGGCCGAGCCGAGGCGCTCCTCACCTCCCAGACGGTGTGTGGCCTGCAGAGGCGCTCCTCACTTCCCAGAAGATGGGAAGTCGGGCAGAGGCTCTCCTCACCTCCCGGATGATGGTTGGCCGGGCAGAGGTGCTCCTCACTTCCCGGACGATGAGTGGGTGGGCAGAGGCACCCCTCACTTCCAGATGGGGTGGCGGGCAGAGGCGCTCCTCACTTCCCAGGCAGGCAGGGCAGAGGCTCCTGCTTCCCAGGCGATGGGTGGCGGGCAGAGGCCCTCCTCACTTCCCAGACGGGTGGCCGGGCAGAGGCGCTCCTCACTTCCCAGACGATGGGTGGACGGGCAGAGGCGCTCCTCACTTCCCAGAAGGGGTGGCCGGGCAGAGGCGCTCCTCACCTCCCGGGATGTGTGGCCGGGCAGAGGCTCCTCACTTCATAGAAGATGGGAAGTCGGGCAGAGGCGCTCCTCACCTCCCGGATGATGGGTGTCGGGCAGAGGCGCTCCTCACTTCCCAGATGATGGGTCGTCAGGCAGAGGCGCTCCTCACCTCCCGGATGATGGGTGGCCGGGCAGAAGCTCTCCTCACCTCCCGGATGATGGGTGGCGGGCAGAGGCTCTCCTCACCTCCCGGATGATGGGTGGCGGGCAGAAGCTCTCCTCACCTCCCGGATGATGGGTGGCCGGGCAGAGGCTCTCCTCACCTCCTGGGCGATGGTTGGCGGGCAGAGGCGCTCCTCACCTCCCGGACAATGGCTGGCGGGCAGAGGCTCTCCTCACTTCCCAGGCAGGCTGGCTGGGCAGAGGCGCTCCTCACTTCCCAGATGATGGGTGGCGGGCAGAGGCTCCTCACTTCCCAGGCGATGGGTGGTCAGGCAGTGGCGCTCCTAACTTCCCAGACGTTGGATGGCCAGGCAGCGGCTCTCCTCACTTCCCAGACGATGGGTGGCCGGGCCAGGCCTCCTCACCTCCCAGAGGGTGGGTGGCCAGGCAGAGGCTCCTCACTTCCCAGATGATGGGAGGCCGGGCAGAGTCCCTCCTCACTTCCCAGATGGGGTGGCCGGGCAGAGGATCCTCACCTCCCGGACGATGGGGTGGGCGGGCAGAGGCACCTCACTTCCCAGACTGTGGGTGCGGGCAGAGGCGCTCTCACTTCCCAGAGGTGGGTGGCCGGGCAGAGGCTCCTCACTTCCCAGGCAGTGGGTGGCGGGCAGAGGCTCCTCACTTCCCAGATGATGGGTGGTCAGGCAGAGGCTCTCCTCACCTCCCAGACGGGGTGGCGGGCAGAGGCGCTCCTCACTTCCCAGGCGATGGGTGGCCGGGCAGAGGCCCTCCTCACTTCCCAGACTGGGCTGGCCGGGCAGAGGCGCTCCTCACTTCCCAGACGATGGGTGGTCGGGCAGAGGCTCCTCACTTCCCAGACGATGGGTGGCCGGGCAGAGGCGCTCCTCACTTCCCAGACGATGGGTGGTCCGGCAGAGGCTCTCCTCACCTCCCGGATGATGGGTGGCCGGGCAGAGGCGCCTCCTCACTTCCCAGGCAGGCGGAGGGGCACGCTCCTCACTTCCCAGATGGGGTGTCCGGGCAGAGGCGCTCCTCACTTCATAGAAGATGGGAAGTCGGGCAGAGGCCCTCCTCACCTCCCGGACGATGGGTGGCCGGGCAGAGGCTCTCCTTACCTCCCGGACGATGGTTGGCCGGGCAGAGGCACTCCTCACTTCCCAGACGGGGCGGACGGGCAGAGGCACTCCTCACTTCCCAGATGATGGGTGGCCGGGCAGACGGCTCCTCACCTCCCGGATGATGGGTGTCGGGCAGAGGCTCTCCTCACCTCCCAGGCGTTGGGTGGCCAGGCAGAGGCTCCTCACTTCCCAGATGGGGTGGCCGGGCAGAGGCTCCTCACTTCCCAAATGATGGGTGGCGGGCAGAGGCTCTCCTCACCTCCCGGACGATGGGTGGTCGGGCAGAGGCGCTCCTCACTTCCCAGAGGTTGGGTGGCCGGCAGAGCGCTCCTCACTTCCCAGATGGCGTGGCGGGCAGAGGCTCCTCACTTCCCAGACGGGGTGGCGGGCAGAGGCGCCACAGCACTCCCAGAGACGATGGGTGGCGGGCAGAGGCTCTCCTCACCTCCCGGCGATGGGTGGCGGGCAGAGGCCCTCTTCACTCCCATATATAGGGTGGCGGGCAGAGGCACTCCTCACTTCCCAGACAGTGGGTGGCCCAGGCAGAGGCGCTCCTCACCTCCCGGACGATGGGTGGCCGGCAGAGGCTCTCCTCACTTCCCAGACAGTGGGTGGCCGGGCAGAGGCTCCTCACCTCCCAGACGATGGGTGGCCGGGCAGAGGCGCTCCTCACTTCCCAGATGTTGGGTGGCCGGGCAGAGGCTCTCCTCACCTCCCAGAATGTGGGTGGCCGGCAGAGGCGCTCCTCACTTCCCAGACAGTGGGTGGCCGGCAGAGGCGCTCCTCACTTCCCGGACGATGGTTGGCCGGGCAGAGGCGCTCCTCACTTCCCAGACGATGGGTCATCAGGCAGAGGCGCTCCTCACCTCCCGGATGATGGGTGGCCGGGCAGACGCGCTCCTCACCTCCCGGATGATGGGTGGCCGGGCAGAGGCTCTCCTCACCTCCCGGACAATGGGTGGCCGTGCAGAGGCCCTCCTCACCTCCCGATGGGGTGGCCGGGCGAGGTCTGCTCACTTCCCAAATGATGGGTCGTCAGGCCGAGGCGCTCCTGACCTCCCGGACAATGGCTGGCCGGGCAGAGGCGCTCCTCACCTCCCGGACAGTGGGTGTCCGGGTAGAGGCCCTCCTCACTTCCCAGACGATGGGTGGTCAGGCAGAGGCGCTCCTCACTTCCCAGAAGGGGTGGCCGGGCAGAGGCGCTCCTCACCTCCCGGACGATGGGTGGCCGGGCAGAGGCGCTTCACTTCTCCCAGAGGATGGGTGGCCAGGCAGAGGCACTCCTCACTTCCCAGATGAGGGGCGGCTGGGCAGAGGCGCCTCATCAATTCCCAGATGATGGGTGCCAGGCAGAGGCTCCTCACTTCCAGATGATGGGAGGTCGGGCAGAGGCTCTCCTCACCTCCCAGAAGGTGGGTGGCCAGGCAGAGGCGCTCCTCACTTCCCAGACGATGGGTGGCCCGGCAGAGGCATCCTCACTTCCCAGACAGTGGGTGGCCGGGCAGAGGCGCTCCTCACTTCCCAGAAGTGGGTGGCCGGGCAGAGGCGCTCCTCACTTCCCAGACGATGGGTGGTCGGGCAGAGGCGCTCCTCACTTCCCAGATGGGGTGGCCGGGCAGAGGCCCTCCTCACTTCCCGGACGATGGGTGGCCGGGCAGAGGCTCTCTCACTTCCCAGATGGGGTGGCAGGGCAGAGGCCCTCCTCACTTCCCAGACGGGGTGGCCGGGCAGAGGCTCCTCACTTCCCAGACAGTGGGTGGCCGGGCAGAGGCGCCCTCACTTCCCAGGCGATGGGTGGCGGGCAGAGGCCCTCCTCACTTCCCGGACAGTGGGTGGCCGGGCAGAGGCTCCTCACTTCCCAGGCGATGGGTGGCGGGCAGAGGCCCTCCTCACTTCCCAGGCGATGGGTGGTCGGGCAGAGGCTCTCCTCACCTCCCGGACGATGGGTGGCCGGGCAGAGGCCCTCCTCACTTCCCAGACGATGGGTGGCGGGCAGAGCCTCCTCACTTCCCAGATGTTGATGGGTGGCCGGGCAGAGGCACTCCTCACTTCCCAGAGGGTGGGTGGCGGGCAGAGGCGCCTCCCTCACTTCCCAGACTGTGGGTGGCCAGGCAGAGGCTCCTCACTTCCCAGGCTGGGAGGCCGAGCAGAGGCGCTCCTCACTTCCCAGACGATGGATGGCCGGGCAGAGGTGCTCCTCACCTCCCGGACATGGGTGGCCGGGCAGAGGCACTCCTCACTTCCCAGATGATGGGTGGCGGGCAGAGGCTCCTCACCTCCCAGACCATGGGTGGCGGGCAGAGGCTCTCCTCACTTCCCAGATGTTGGGTGGTCAGGCAGAGGCGCTCCTCACTTCCCAGACGGTGGGTGGCCGGGCAGAGGCGCCCTCACTTCCCAGACGATGGGTGGCCAGGCAGAGGCTCTCCTCACTTCCCGGATGATGGGTGGCCGGGCAGAGGCGCTCCTCACCTCCCGGACGATGGGTGGCGGGCAGAGGCCCTCTTCCTCCCATATATAGGGTGGCCGGGCGGAGGCACTCCTCACTTCCCAGACGATGGGTGGCCAGGCAGAGGCGCCCTCACTTCCCAGATGGGATGGCCGGACAGAGGCCCTCCTCACTTCCCAGACGTTGGGTGGCCAGGCAGAGGCGCCCTCACTTCCCAGACGATGGGTGGCCGGGCAGAGGCGCTCCTCACCTCCCGGACGATGGGTGGCCGGGCAGAGGCCCTCCTCACCTCCCGGACGATGGGTGGCCGGGCAGAGGCCCCTCACCTCCCGGATGATGGGTGGCCGGGCAGAGGCGCCTCACTTCCCAGATGTTGGGTGGCGGGCAGGCTCCTCACCTCCCGGACGATGGGTGGCCAGGCAGAGGCGCTCCTCACCTCCCAGGTGATGGGTGGTCAGGCAGAGGCGCTCCTCACTTCCCAGATGGGGTGACCGGGCAGAGGCCCTCCACACTTCCCAGACGGGGTGGCCGGGCAGAGGCGCTCCTCACTTCCCAGATGATGGGTGGTCAGGCAGAGGCGCTCCTCACTTCCCAGAGGATGGGAGGTCGGGCAGAGGCTCTCCTCACCTCCCGGACGATGGGTGGCCGGGCAGAGGCTCTCCTCACCTCCCGGACGATGGGTGGCCGGGCAGAGGTGCTCCTCACTTCCCAGACGATGGGTGGCCGGGCAGAGGCTCCTCACTTCCCAGACAGTGGGTGGCCGAGCCGAGGCGCTCCTCACTTCCCTAGAGTTTGTGTGGCCGGGCAGAAGCGCTCCTCACTTCGGACGATGGGTGGCCGGGCAGAGGCTCTCCTCACCTCCCGGATGATGGGTGGCCGGGCAGAGGCCCTCCTCACTTCCCAGAGGATGGGTGGCCAGGCAGAGGCGCTCCTCACTTCCCAGACGATGGGAGGTCGGGCAGAGGCTCTCCTCACCTCCCGGATGATGGGTGGCTGGGCAGAGGCGCTCCTCACCTCCCAGAAGATGGGTGGCTGGGCAGAGGCCCTCCTCACTTCCCAGACGATGGGTGGCCGGGCAGAAGCTCCTCCTCACCTCCCAGAAGATGGGGTGGCCGGGCAGAGGCCTCCTCACTTCCCAGACAGTGGGTGGCCAGGCAGAGGCGCCTCACTTCCCAGACGTTGGGTGGCCAGTGCAGAGGCGCTCCTCACTACCCAGACTATGGGTGGCCGGGCAGAGGCGCTCCTCACCTCCCAGATGGGGTGGCCGGGCAGAGGCACTCCTCACTTCCCAGACGGGGCGGCTGGGCAGAGGCTCTCCTCAACTCCCGACGATGGGTGGCAGGGAGAGGCGCCTCACTTCCCAGACTATGGGTGGCCGGGCAGAGGCTCCTCACCTTCCCGGACGATGGGTGGCCGGGCAGAGGCTCTCCTCACCTCCCGGACGATGGGTGGCCGGGCAGAGGCCTCCTCACTTCCCAGATGATGGGTGGTCGGGCAGAAGTGCTCCCTCACATCCCAGACGGTGGGTGGCCGGGCAGAGGCCCTCCTCACTTCAAAGATGATGGGTGGCGGGCAGAGGCTCCTCACTTCCCAGATGTTGGGTGGCCGGGCAGAGGCCTCCTCACTTCCGGATGGGGTGGCCGGGCAGAGGCCTCCTCACTTCCCAGATGTTGGGTGGCGGGCAGATGCGCTCCTCACTTCCCAGAGGGGGCGCCCGGGCAGAGGCTCTCCTCATGTCCCAGATGATGGGTGGCCAGGCAGAGGCGCTCCTCACCTCCCAGATGATGGGTGGTCGGGCAGAGGCTCTCCTCACCTCCCGGATGATGGGTGGCCGGGCAGAGGCTCTCCTCACTCTCCCAGATGATGGTGGCCGGGCAGAGGTGCTCCCTCACCTCCCAGACGATGGGTGGTCGGGCAGAGGCTCTCCTCACCTCCCAGACGATGGGAGGTCGGGCAGAGGCGCCTCCCTCACCTCCCAGAGGGTGGGTGGCCAGGCAGAGGCGCTCCTCACCTCCCAGAAGGTGGGTGGTCGGGCCAGAGGCGCTCCTCACTTCCCAGATGATGGGTGGTCAGGCAGAGGCGCTCCTCACCTCCCGGATGATGGGTGGCCGGGCAGAGGCGCCCTCACCTCCCAGAGGGTGGGTGGCCAGGCAGAGGCGCCTCACCTCCCAGAGGGTGGGTGGCCAGGCAGAGGCGCCGCTCACCTCCCAGAGGGTGGGTGGCCAGGCACAGGCGCTCCTCACCTCCCGGATGATGGGTGGTCAGGCAGAGGCGCTCCTCACCTCCCGGACGGGCGGCTGGACAGAGGCGCCTCACCTCCCAGAGGGTGGGTGGCCAGGCAGAGGCGCTCCTCACTTCCCGGATGATGGGTGGTCGGGCAGAGGCGCCTCCTCACTTCCCAGATGATGGGTGGTAGGGCAGAGGCGCTCCTCACCTCCCGGATGATGGGTGGTGGGGCAGAGGCGCTCCTCACCTCCCAGACAATGGGTGGCCGGGCAGAGGCTCTCCTCACCTCCCCGGACGATGGGTGGCCGGGCAGAGGGCACCTCACTTCCCAGATGATGGGTGGCTGGGCAGAGGCTCTCCTCACCTCCCAGATGATGGGTGGCTGGGCAGAGGATCTCCTCACCTCCCAGATGGGGCGCCGGGCAGAGGCGCTCCTCACTTCCCAGATGTTGGGTGGCCGGGCAGAGGCCCTCCTCACCTCCCAGATGATGGGTGGCTGGGCAGAGGCACCCACTTCCCAGACAGTGGGTGGTCGGGCAGAGGCGCCCTCACTTCCCAGATGATGGGTGGCTGGGCAGAGGCGCTCCTCACTTCCCAGATGGGGTGTCCGGGCAGAGGCGCTCCTCACTTCCCAGACGATGGGAGGTCGGGCAGAGGCGCTCCTCACCTCCCGGACGATGGGTGGCCGGGCAGAGGCTCTCCCTCACCTCCCGGACGATGGGTGGCCAGGCAGAGGCGCTCCAAACTCACCTCCCAGATGATGGGGGGCCAGGCAGAGACGCTCCTCACTTCCCAGACGATGGGAGGTCGGGCAGAGGCCTCACCTCCCAGATGATGGGTGGCCAGGCAGAGGCGCTCCTCACTTCCCAGACGATGGGAGGTCGGGCAGAGGCACTCCTCACTTCCCAGAGTTTGTGTGGCCGGGCAGAGGTGCTCCTCACTTCCCAGATGGGGTGGCCGGGCAGAAGCGCTCCTCACCTCCCAGAAGGTGGGTGGCCGGGCAGAGGGCTCCTCACTTCCCAGACGATGGGTGGCCAGGCAGAGGCTCTCCTCACCTCCCAGACAGTGGGTGGCCGAGCCGAGGCGCTCCTCACTTCCCAGACAGTGTGTGGCCGGGCAGAAGCGCTCCTCACTTCCCAGAAGTGGGTGGCCGGGCAGAGGCGCTCCTCACTTCCCAGAAGGTGGGTGGCCGGGCAGAGGCGCTCCTCACTTCCCATACGATGGGAGGTCGGGCAGAGGCCCTCCTCACTTCCCAGACTATGGGTGGCCGGGCAGAGGCGCTCCTCACTTCCCAGATGGGGTGGCCGGGCAGAGGCGCCCTCACCTCCCAGATGATGGGTGGCCGGGCAGAGGTGCTCCTCACCTCCCGGACGATGGGTGGCCGGGCAGAGGCCCTCCCCACTTCCCAGATGATGGGTGGCCGGGCAGAGGCCCTCTTCACTTCCCAGACGATGGGTGCCTGGGCAGAGGCGCTCCTCACTCCCAGAAGGTGGGTGGCCGCAGAGGCGCCTCCCTCACCTCCCCAGATGATGGGTGGTCGGGCAGAGGCGCGCCTCACTTCGCAGACGATGGGTGGCCGGGCAGAGAGGGTGCTCCCTCACTTCCCAGATGGGGTGGCCGGGCAGAGGCACTCCTCACTTCCCAGATGGGGTGGCCGGGCAGAGGCGCTCCTCACCTCCCGGACGATGGGTGGCCGGGCAGAGTCACACCTCACTTCCTGTAAGGATGGGGTGGTCAGGCAGTGGCGCCTCCTCACTTCCCAGACGCTAGTGGCCAGTGAGGCGCTCCTCACTTCTCAGAGGATGGGAGGTCGGGCAGAGGCTCTCCTCACTCCCAGATGATGGGTGGCCGGGCAGAGGCGCCTCACCTCCCGGATGACGGGTGGCCGGGCAGAGGCGCTCCTCACCTCCCCAGACAACAGTGGCCGGGCAGAGGATCTCCTCACCTCCCGGACGATGGGTGGCCGGGCAGAGGCTCCTCACCTCCCGGACGATGGGTGGCCGGACAGAGGCCCTCCGTACCTCCCGGACGATGGGTGGCTGGGCAGAGGCCCTCCTCACTCCCCAGATTTTGTGTGGCCGGGCAGAGGCACCTCACTTCCCAGACGGTGGGTGGCCGGGCAGAGGCCCTCCTCACTTCAAAGATGGGGTGGCCAGGCAGAGGCGCTCCTCACTTCCCAGACGGTGGGTGGCCGGGCAGAGGCCCTCCTCACTTCCCAGATGTTGGGTGGCCGGGCAGAGGCGCCTCCTCACCTCCCAGAGACTACAGGCGGACATTGCAGCAGAGGTCTCCTCACTTCCCAGATGATGGGTGGCCGGGCAGAGGCTCTCCTCACCTCCCAGACGGTGGGTGGCCGGGCAGAGGCTCTCCTCACTTCCCAGATGGATGGGTGGTCAGGCAGAGGCGCCCTCACTTCCCAGATGATGGGTGGCCGGGCAGAGTCATGCCTCCTCACTTCCCAGATGGCTTTGCCGGGCACAGCGCTCCTCACTTCCCAGATGATGGGTGGCCCGGCAGAGGCACTCCTCACCTCCCCGGACAATGGGTGGCCGGGCAGAGGCTCTCCTCACCTCCCAGATGATGGGTGGCCGGGCAGGCGCTCCTCACCTCCCCGGACAATTCCTGGCCGGGCAGAGGCACTCCTCACCTCCCGGACGATGGGAGGCCGGGCAGAGGCCCTACTCACCTCCCAGATTTTGTGTGGCCGGGCAGAGGCACTCCTCACTTCCCAGAAGGTGTGTGGCCGGCAGAGGCGCTCCTCACTTCCCAGACAGTGGGTGGCCGAGCCGAGGCACTCCTCACTTCCCAGACGGGCGGCTGGGCAAGGGCGCTCCTGAATTCACAGATGGGGTGGTCGGGAATAGGCGCTCCTCACATCCCAGGTGACGGGTGGTCAAGCAGAGGTGCTCCTCACTTCCCAGACGGTGGGTGGCCTGGCAGAGGCTCCCTCACTTCCCAGATGATGGGCGGTCGGGCAGAGGCGCACCACAATTCCCAGATGGGGTGGTCGGGAATAGGCGCTCCTCACTTCCCAGACGATGGGTGGTCGGCAGAGGCACTCCTCACTTCCCAGACAGTGGGTGGCCGAGCCGAGGAACTCCTCACTTCCCAGATGATGGGTGGTCGGGCAGAGGCCCTCCTCACTTCCCAGAGTTTGTGTGGCCGGGCAGAAGCGCTCCTCACTTCCCCAGACGAAGCGAGGGCCAGTGAGGCTCCTCACCTCCCAAACAGTGGTAACCGGGTAGAGGCCCTCCTCACTTCCCAGACGGTGGGTGGCCTGGCAGAGGCGCCCTCACTTCCCAGAAGGTGGGTGGCCGGGCAGAGGCCCTCCTCACTTCCCAGACAGTGGGTGGCCGGGCAGAGGCCCACATCCGAGATGAGATGGGTGGTCAGGCAGAGGCGCCTCACCTCCCGGACAATGGGTGGCCGGGCAGAGGCCCTCCTCACTTCCCAGAAGGTGGGTGGCCGGCAGAGGCGCTCCTCACTTCCCAGACGGTGGGTGGCCGGGCAGAGGCACTCCTCACTTCCCGGACAATGGGTGGCCGGGCAGAGGCTCTCCTCACCTACCGGATGATGGGTGGTCAGGCAGAGGCGCCTCACCTCCCAGAAGGTGGGTGGCCGGGCAGAGGCGCCCTCACTTCCCAGATGTTGGGTGGCCGGGCAGAGGCTCTCCTCACTTCCCAGATGTTGGGTGGCCGGGCAGAGGCCCTCCTCACTTCCTAGATTTTGTGTGGCTGGCAGAGGCGCCTCCTCACTTCCCAGATGATGGGTGGTCAGGCAGAGGCCCTCCTCACTTCCCAGACGGTGGGTGGCCGCAGAGGCGCCCTCCATTCACAGATGTGGCTGCCGAGCAGAGGCGCTCCTCACTTCCCAGATGGGGTGTCCGGACAGAGGCGCTCCTCACTTCATAAAAGATGGGAAGTCGGGCAGAGGCGCTCCTCACTCCAGACGATGGGTGGTCGGGCAGAGGGGCTCCTCATTTCCCAGATGTTGGGTGGCCGGGCAGAGGCCCTCCTCACTTCCCAGATGTTGGGTGGCCGGGCAGAGGCCCTCCTCACTTCCCAGAGTTTGTGTGGCCGGGCAGAGGATCTCCTCACCTCCCAGATGTTGGGTGGCCGGGCAGAGGCGCCTCCTCACCTCCGGATGATGGGTGGTCAGGCAGAGGCGCTCCTCACCTCCCAGATGATGGGTGGTCAGGCAGAGGCGCTCCTCACCTCCCGGACAATGGGTGGCCGTGCAGAGGCGCTCCTCACGTCCCAGACGATGGGTGGTCGGGCAGAGGCCTCCCTCACTTCCCAGACGATGGGTGGTCGGGCAGAGGCGCTCCTCACTTCCCAGACGATGGGAGGTCGGGCAGAGGCCTCCTCACCTCCGGATGATGGGTGGTCAGGCAGAGGCCTCCTCACCTCCGGATGATGGGTGGCCGGCCAGAAGCCCTCACCTCCCAGAAGGTGGGTGGCCAGGCAGAGGCACTCCTCACTTCCCAGACGATGGGTGGTCGGGCAGAGGCGATCCTCACTTCCCAGAAGGTGGGTGGCCGGCAGAGGCGCCTCACCTCCCGGACGATGGGTGGCCGGGCAGAGGCGCTCCTCACTTCCCAGATGATGGGTGGCTGGGCAGAGGCCCTCCTCACTTCAAAGATGTTGGGTGGCCGGGCAGAGGCCCTCCTCACTTCCCAGACAATGGGTGTTCAGGCAGAGGCCCTCCTCAATTCCCAGAGGGTGGGTGGCCAGGCAGAGGCGTCCTCACTTCCCAGACGGTGAGTGGCCGGGCAGAAGCGCTCCTCACTTCCCAGACGGGCGGCAGGGCAGAGGCTCCTCACCTCCGGACGATGGGTGGCCGGGCAGAGGCGCCCTCACCTCCCAGGGTGGGTGGCCAGGCAGAGGCGCCCTCACCTCCCAGATGATGGGTGGCGGGCAGAGGCTCCTCACCTCCCAGACGATGGGAGGTCGGCAGAGGCGCCCTCACCTCCCAGACGATGGGTGGCCGGCAGAGGCACTCCTCACCTCCCCAGAAGATGGGAGGTCGGGCAGAGGCTCTCCTCACCTCCCGGATGGGGTGCCGGGCAGAGGCCCTCCTCACTTCCCAGATGGGGTGGCCTTGCAGAGGCACTCCTCACCTCCCGGACGATGGGTGGCTGGGCAGAGGCGCCTCACTTCCCAGATGTTGGGTGGCCGGGCAGAGGCGCCCTCACCTCCCAGAGGGTGGGTGGCCAGGCAGAGGCGCTCCTCACCTCCCAGAAGATGGGGTGGCCGGGCAGAGGCGCCCTCACCTCCGGACGATGGGTGGCCGGCAGAGGATCTCCTCACCTCCTGGACGATGGGTGGCCGGGCAGAGGCGCTCCTCACTTCCGGACGATGGGTGGCTGGCAGAGGCTCTCCTCCCTCCCAGACGATGGGTGGCCGGGCAGAGGCTCTCCTCACTTCCCAGACGATGGGAGGACGGGCAGAGGCGCCTCACTTCCCAGATGGGGTGGCCGGGCAGAGGCGCTCCTCACCTCCCAGACGATGGGAGGTCGGGCAGAGGCTCCTCACTTCCCAGACGGTGGGTGGCCGGGCAGAGGCCCTCCTCACTTCCCAGACGATGGGTGGCCGGGCAGAGGCCCTCCTCACCTCCCAGACGATGGGTGGCCGGGCAGAGGCCCTCCTCACTTCCCAGACGATGGGAGGTCGGGCAGAGGCACTCCTCACTTCCCAGACGATGGGAGGTCGGGCAGAGGCGCTCCTCACCTCCGGGACGATGGGTGGCCGGGCAGAGGCACTCCTCACGTCCCAGATGATGGGTGGCCGGGCAGAGGCTCTCCTCACTTCCCAGACGATGGGTGGCCGGGCAGAGGCCCTCCTCACCTCCCAGATGATGGGTGGCCGGGCAGAGGCACTCCTCACTTCCCAGACGATGGGTGGCCGGGCAGAGGCGCTCCTCACTTCCCAGACGATGGGAGGCCGGGCAGACGCGCTCCTCAATTCCCAGAGACGATGGGTGGCCGGGCAGAGGCGCTCCTCACTTCCCAGACGATGGGTGGCCGGGCAGAGGCTCTCCTCACTTCCCAGACGATGGGGTGGCCGGGCAGAGGCACTCCTCAATTCCCAGAGGATGGGGTGGCCAGGCAGAGGCTCTCCTCACTTCACAGACGATGGGTGGCCGGGCAGAGGCGCCTCACTTCCCAGATGGGTGGCCGGGCAGAGGCCTCACTTCCCAGACGATGGGTGGCCGGGCAGAGGCGCTCCTCACCTCCCGGACGATGGGTGGCCGGGCAGAGGCGCCCTCACCTCCCGGACGATGGGTGGCCGGGCAGAGGCGCACCTCACTTCCCAGATGATGGGTGGCCGGGCAGAGGCGCTCCTCACTGCCCAGATGATGGGTGGCTGGGCAGAGGCGCTCCTCACCTCCCGGACGACGGGTGGCCGGGCAGAGGCCTCCTCACCTCCCGGATGATGGGTGGCTGGCACCACCTCCCGGACGATGGGTGGCCGGGCAGAGGCGCTCCTCACTTCCCAGATGATGGGTGGCCGGGCAGAGGCGCTCCTTCCTCACTTCCCAGATTGATGGGTGGACGGGCAGAGGCGCTCCTCACTTCCCAGATGGGGTGGCCGGGCAGAGGCCTCACTTCCCAGATGATGGGAGGTCGGGCAGAGGCGCTCCTCACTTCCCAGATGATGGGTGGCTGGCAGAGGCGCTCCTCACCTCCCGGACGATGGGTGGCCGGGCAGAGGCTCTCCTCACTTCCCAGACGGGCTGCCGGTATTCTCCACACCTCCCAGACGATGGGTGGCCGGGCAGAGGCACACCTCACCTCCCGGACGATGGGTGGCCGGGCAGAGGCTCTCCTCACTTCCCAGATGATGGGTGGCGGGCAGAGGCTCTCCCTCACCTCCCAGACGATGGGTGGCCGGGCAGAGGCGCTCCTCACCTCCCGGACGATGGGTGGCCGGGCAGAGGCGCCTCACTTCCCAGATGATGGGTGGCCGGGCAGAGGCCTCCTCACTTCCCAGACGATGGGTGGCCGGGCAGAGGCGCTCCTCACTTCCCAGACGGGGTGGCCGGGCAGAGGCGCTCCTCACCTCCGGACGATGGGTGGCCGGGCAGAGGCCTCCTCACTTCCCAGACGCATGGGTGGCCGGGCCGGGCAGAGGCGCTCCTCACTTCCCAGATGGCTTTGCCGGGCACAGGCGCTCCTCACTTCCCAGACGGTGTGGTCGGGCAGAGGCGCCTCACTTCCCAGACGATGGGTGGCCAGGCAGAGGCGCCTCACTTCCCAGATGATGGGACGTCAGGCAGAGGCGCTCCTCACCTCCCGGATGATGGGTGGCCGGGCAGAGGCGCCTCCTCACCTCCCCGGACGATGGGTGGCCGGGCAGAGGCCCTCCTCACTTCCCAGACGATGGGTGGCCGGGCAGAGGCGCCCCTCACTTCCAGACGATGGGTGGCCGGGCAGAGGCGCTCCTCACTTCCCAGACGCATGGGTGGCCGGGCAGAGGCTCCTCACCTCCCAGACGATGGGTGGCCAGGCAGAGTACTCTCACCTCCCCGGACGCTTGGTTGGCCGGGCGAGGCGCCTCACATCCCGACGATGGGTGGCTCGGGCAGAGGGCGCACTCACTTCCTAGAGTGCGACTGGCAGAGGCCTCACTTCCCAGACGGGCAGCCGGCAGAGGCTCTCTCACAACCAAGACGAGGCGGTCGGAAGAGACGCTACTCACTTCCCAGAAGGGGTGGCCGGGTGAGAAGCCTCACTTCCCCAGACATTGGGTGGTTGCAGGCCCTCTTCACTTCCCAGAGTTTGTGTACGGGCAGAATCGCTCTCACTTCCCAGGACATGTGTGGAAGGCTAGAGGCTCTCACTTTCCAGATACGGTGAGCCGGGCAGAGGGGTTCTCACTTCCCAGAAGGTGGGTGGTCAAGAGGCTTATCCTCACTTCCCAGACAGTGGGTGGCCGAGGCGCTTCTCACCTCCCAGACGGTGTGTGGCCGGGCAGAAGTGCTCACTTCCCAGGTGGCCGGGCAGAGGCGCCTCACTTCCCGGACGATAGGCCGGGCAGAGGCGCACTTCACTTCCCACAGTGTGGGTGGCCGGCAGAGGCGCCTCCCCTCAATTTCCCTCAGAAGGAGTGGCTGACAGACCTCTTCGCACTCCCAGGCATGAGGCCCTCCTGCCTTCCCAGATGTGCTTGGCAGAGGCGCCTCACTTCCCAGAGGGTGTCCGGACAGAAGTACCTCACTACAGAAGATGGAAAGTCGGGCAGAGGCCCTCCTCACCTCCCCGGACGCATGGGTTGGACGGCAGAGGCTCTGCTTAACTCCCGGACGGTTGGCCGGGCAGAGGCGCCCTCACTTCCAGACAGGTGGGTCAGAGGCACTCCTCACTCCCAGATGGCTTTGCCGCCACTGGTATTCCCCACCTCCCAGATGATGGGTCAAGAGGCATCCTCACCTCCCGGATGATGTGGCTGGGCAGTAGCTCTCCTCACTCTCCCTGACAATGGGTGGTTGCAGAGGCTCCTCCTCACTTCCTAGACGCATGGGTGGCCGGGCCGACAGCGCCTCACCTCCCAGACGTTGTGTGGTCGGCAGAGAGCTCCCACCTCCCAGAGGCTTCCCGGATGTTGGGTGGTCGGGCAGAGGCGCTCCTCACTTCCCAGATGGGGCGGCCGGGCAGAGGCGCTCCTCAATTCAGAGATGGGGTGGCCGGGCCGAGGTTCTGCTCACTTCCCAAATGATGTGTCATCAGGCCGAGGCGCTCCTGACCTCCCCCGGACAATGGCTGGCTGGGCAGAGGCGCTCCTCACTTCCCAGACGGGGCCGCCGGACAGAGGCTCTCCACACTTCCCAGACGTTGGCTGGCCGGGCAGAGGCCCGCTTCACTCCCATATATAGGGTGTCGGGCAGAGGCACTCCTCACTTCCCAGACGGGGCGGCTGGGCAGAGGCGCTCCTCAATTCCCAGATGGTGTGGCCGGGCAGAGTCGCACCTCACTTCCCAGGTGATGGGTGGTCAGGCAGTGGCGCCCACTTCTGTGACGTTGGGTGGCTGCATGTTCCTCACTCTCAGAAGATGGGAGGTCGGGCAGGCTTCCTCACCTCCCGACGCATGGGTGGCAGGGCAGATGGGTTCTCACCTCCCGGATGATGTGGTGGCCGGGCAGAGGCTCTCTCACCTCCCCGGACGCTGGGTGGCCCTGCAGAGGCCCTCCTCACTTCCCACACGATGGGTGGCCGGGTATGCCTCACTCCCAGCTGGTGGGTGGCCAGGCAGAGCTCCTCCTCACCTCAGACTTACGAGAGGTCGGCAGAGGCTCTCACCTCCCAGACGATAAGCCCGGGCAGAAGCGCCCCACACAGACGGGCTGCCGGGCAGAGTCTCCCCACTTCCCAAACTTTGGGTGGCCGGGCAGAGGCCTTCGTCACTACCAAATAAAGGTTGGCCGGGCAGAGGCACTACTCA
Source organism: Hoolock leuconedys (assembly GCA_023748175.1). Taxonomy (NCBI): domain Eukaryota; kingdom Metazoa; phylum Chordata; class Mammalia; order Primates; family Hylobatidae; genus Hoolock; species Hoolock leuconedys. The sequence continues at coordinate 20,120 of JAKGGE010000947.1, forward strand.
CTTCCCTGAGGGGGGCGGCTGAGCAAGGGCGCTCTTCAACTCCCAGATGGGGTGGCCGCAAGGCGGCCCTCACTTCCCACACGAGCAGGTGGCCGGGCAGAGGTTCTCCTCACTTCCCATACGGGGTGGCCGCTCAGAGGAGCTCCTCACTTCCAGACGAGGCGGCCGGGCAGAGACGCCACTCCCTTCACAGATGGGGTGGCCGGGCAGAGGCGCACCTCTCTTCCAAGACTGTGGGTGGCCGGCAGAGGCGCTCCTCACTTCCCAGACGGGCAGCCAGACACAGGCTCTTCACACCCAAGACGGGGCGGCCGGGAAGAGGCTCTCCTCACCTCCCGGATGATGTGTGGCCGTGCAGAGGCCTCACCTCCCAGAAGATGGGTATGGGTCAGGTTCTACCAGCTCCCAGACAGTGGGAGGTCGGGCAGAGGCGCTCCTCACCTCGCAGACGGTGTGTAGCCAGGCTGAGGACCTCCTCACTTCCCAGACGATGGAGGTCCGCAGAGGCTCTCTCACCTCCTCGGATGATGGGTGGCCGGGCAGGGCGCCCTCACCTCCGGACGATGAGTGGGCGGGCAGCGCACCCCTCACTTCCCCAGAGGATGAGTGCAGGGCAGCGCCGCTCACTTCCCCAGACAAGTGGGCAGAGTAAGGCCCTCACTTCCCAGACGCTGGGTGGCCGGGCAGAGGCTGCCTCACTCCCATATAGGGTGTAATGGCAAAGGCACTCCTCACTTCCCAGACGGGTTGGCCGGGTAGAGGCGCTCCTCACTTCCCAGACGAGGCGGTCGGGAAGAGACGCTACTCACTTCCCAGATGGGGTGGCCAGCAAGGGCGCTCTCACTTCCCAGATGTTGGGTGGCCGGGCAGAGGCCCTCCTCACTTCCCAGACGATGGGTGGCCGGGCAGAGGCCTCCTCACTTCCCAGACGATGGGTGGCCAGGCAGAGGCTCTCCTCACCTCCCAGACGATGGGTGGCCGGGCAGAGGCGCCTCACCTCCCCGGACGATGGGTGGTCGGGCAGAGGCTCTCCTCACCTCCCGGATGATGGGTGGCCAGGCAGAGGCCCTCCTCACTTCCCAGACGATGGGTGGCGGGCCAAGGCGCTCCTCACCTCCCAGACGATGGGTGGTCGGGCAGAGGCGCTCCTCACCTCCCGGATGATGGGTGGCCGGGCAGAGGCTCTCCTCACTTCCCAGACGATGGGAGGTCGGGCAGAGGCTCTCCTCACCTCCCGGATGATGGGTGGCCGGGCAGAGGCGCTCCTCACTTCCCAGACGATGGGAGGTCGGGCAGAGGCTCTCCTCACCTCCCCAGACGATGGGAGGTCGGGCAGAGGCTCTCCTCACCTCCTGGACGATGGTTGGACGGGCAGAGGCGCTCCTCACTTCCCAGACGATGGGTGGCCGGGCAGAGGCGCCTCACCTCCCGGATGATGGGTGGCCGGGCAGAGGCCCTCCTCACTTCCCAGACGATGGGTGGCCGGGCAGAGGCTCTCCTCACCTCCCAGACGATGGTATGTAGCCAGGCAGAGGCGCTCCCTCACCTCCCAGAGATGGGAGGTCGGGCAGAGGCGCTCCTCACCTCCCGGATGATGGGTGGCCGGGCAGAGGCTCTCCTCACCTCCCGGAGGATGGTTGGCCGGGCAGAGGCTCTCCTCACTTCCCAGACTGATGGGTGGCCGGGCAGAGGCTCTCCCTCACCTCCCGGATGATGGGTGGTCGGGCAGAGGCTCTCCTCACCTCCCAGACATTGGGTGGCCGGGCAAGAGGCCCTCCTCACTTCCCCAGATGGGGTGGCTGGCAGAGGCGCCCTCACTCCCAGATGATGGGTGGCCGGGCAGAGGCACTCCTCACTTCCCAGACGGGGCGGCTGGCAGAGGCCCTCCTCACTTCCCAGACGATGGGTGGCCGGGCAGAGGCGCCTCCTCACCTCCCCGGACGACGGCAAGGTGGCCGGGCAGAGGCCTCCTCACCTCCCCGGATGATGGGTGGCGGGCAGGCTCCTCACCTCCCCGGACGATGGGTGGCCGGGCAGAGGCGCACCTCACTTCCCAGATAGGGTGGCCGGGCAGAGGCCTCACTTCCCAGACGATGGGAGGTCCGGCAGAGGCTCTCCTCACCTCCCAGACGATGGGTGGCCGGGCAGAGGCCCTCCTCACTTCCCAGACGATGGGTGGCCGGGCAGAGGCGCTCCTCACTTCCCAGACGATGGGTGGCCGGGCAGAGGCGCCTCACTTCCCAGACGATGGGAGGTCGGGCAGAGGCTCTCCTCACCTCCCAGACGCTGGGTGGCCGGGCAGAGGCCTCACTTCCCAGATGGGGTGGCTGGGCAGAGGCGCCCTCACCTCCCAGGATGATGGGTGGCCGGGCAGAGGCTCTCCTCACCTCCCAGACGATGGGTGGCCGGGCAGAGGCGCCTCCTCACCTCCCAGACGATGGGTGGCCGGGCAGAGGCGCGCCTCACTTCCCAGACGCATGGGTGGCCAGGCAGAGGCGCCCTCACCTCCCAGACGATGGGAGGTCGGGCAGAGGCCTCCTCACCTCCCCGGATGATGGGTGGCCGGGCAGAGGCCTCCTCACCTCCCAGACGATGGGTGGCCGGGCAGAGGCCCCCTCACCTCCCAGACGATGGGTGGCCGGGCAGAGGCTCCTCACCTCCCAGACGCTGGGTGGCCGGGCAGAGGCGCTCCTCACCTCCCAGATGGGGCTGCCGGGCAGAGGGCGCTCCTCAATTCCCAGATGGGGTGGCCGGGCAGAGGCGCTCCTCACTTCCCAGACGATGGGTGGCCGGGCAGAGGCGCCCTCACTCCCAGACATGGGTGGCCGGCAGAGGCGCCCTCACTTCCCAGATGGGGTGGCCGGGCAGAGGTGCTCCTCACCTCCCAGACGATGGGTGGCCGGGCAGAGGCCTCCTCACCTCCCGGACGATGGGTGGCCGGGCAGAGGCGCCTCACTTCCCAGATGGGGTGGCCGGGCAGAGGCGCCTCACTTCCCAGACGGGGTGGCCGGGCCGAGGCTCTCCTGACTTCCCAGAGGCCGGGCAGAGGCGCCTCACTTCCCAGACGATGGGTGGCCGGCAGAGGCTCTCCTCACTCCCAGATGATGGGTGGCCGGGCAGAGGCCTCACTCCCAGACGATGGGTGGCCGGGCAGAGGCGCCTCACTTCCCAGACGATGGGTGGCCGGGCAGAGGCTCTCCTCACCTCCCAGACGATGGGTGGCCGGGCAGAGGCTCTCCTCACCTCCCGGACGATGGGTGGCCGGCAGAGGCGCCTCACCTCCCAGACGATGGGTGGCCGGGCAGAGGCTCTCCTCACTTCCCAGACGATGGGTGGCCGGGCAGAGGCTCTCCTCAACTCACAGACGATGCGTGGCCGGGCAGAGGCGCTCCTCACCTCCCAGACGATGGGTGGCCGGGCAGAGGCCCCTCCTCACCTCCCAGACGATGGGTGGCCGGCAGATCCTCACCTCCCAGACGATGGGTGGCCGGGCAGATGGGCTCCTCACCTCCCGGATGATGGGTGGCTGGGCAGAGGCTCTCCTCACCTCCCGGACGATGGGTGGCCGTGCAGAGGCTCTCTCTCACCTCCCGTCATGGGTGGCCGGGCAGAGGCTCTCCTCACCTCCTGGACGATGGGTGGCCGGGCAGAGGCTCTCCTCACTTCCCAGACGATGGGTGGCCGTGCAGAGGCCTCCTCACCTCCCAGATGGGGTGGCCGGGCAGAGGCACTCCTCACTTCCCAGACGATGGGTGGCTGGGCAGAGGCGCTCCTCACTTCCCAGATGGGGTGGCCGGGCAGAGGCTCTCCTCACTTCCCAGATCTAGTGGCCGGGCAGAGGCTCACCTCACCTCCCAGACGATGGGTGGCCGGGCAGAGGCTCCTCACTTCCCAGATGATGGGTGGTCGGGCAGAAAAGTAACTTCCTCACCTCCCAGACGATGGGTGGCCGGGCAGAGGCGCCTCACTTCCCAGACGATGGGTGGCCGGGCAGAGGTGCCTCCCTCACTTCCCAGATGATGGGTGGCTGGGCAGAGGCACTCCTCACTTCCCAGATGGGGTGGCTGGGCAGAGGCGCCCCTCACCTCCCAGACGATGGGAGGTCGGGCAGAGGCCTCCCTCACCTCCCAGACGATGGGAGGTCGGGCAGAGGCCTCCCACCTCCCAGACGATGGGTGGCCGGGCAGAGGCCTCATCTCTGTATCTAGGCCGTTGGGAACAGCCACCTCACTTCCCAGATGGGGTGGCCGGGCAGAGGCCCCCTCACTCCCAGATGTGGGTGGCCGGGCAGAGGCGCTCCTCACCTCCCAGACGATGGGTGGCCGGGCAGAGGCTCCCTCACCTCCCAGACGATGGGTGGTCGGGCAGAGGCGCCCGTAACCTCCCAGACGATGGGTGGTCGGGCAGAGGCGCCCCTCACCTCCCAGACGATGGGTGGCCGGGCAGAGGCGCCTCACTTCCCAGACGATGGGTGGCCGGGCAGAGGCTCTCCTCACCTCCCAGACGATGGGTGGCCGGCAGAGGCTTTCTCCTCACCTCCCAGACGATGGGTGGCCGGGCAGAGGCACTCCTCACTTCCCAGACGATGGGTGGCCGGGCAGAGGCGAACCTCACTCCCAGACAATGGGTGGCCGGGCAGAGGCGCTCCACACCCCACTGATGATGGGTGGCCGGGCAGAGGCCTCCTCACCTCCTGATGATGGGTGGCCGGGCAGAGGCGCCTCACTTCCCAGATGATGGGTGGCCGGGCAGAGGCTCTCCTCACCTCCCAGACGATGGGTGGCCGGGCAGAAGCGCTCCTCACTTCCCAGACGATGGGTGGCTGGCAGAGACTTTCCTCACTTCCCAGATGGGGTGGCCTGGCAGAGGCACCCCTCACTCCCAGACGATGGGTGGCCGGGCAGAGGCACTCCCTCACTTCCCAGATGATGGGTGGCCGGCAGAGGCGCCTCCCTCACTTCCCAGACGATGGGTGGCCGGGCAGAGGCGCTCCTCACGTCCCAGACGATGGGTGGCCGGGCAGAAGCGCCCTCACTTCCCAGACGTTGGGTGGCCGGGCAGAGGCTCCTCACCTCCCCGGACGATGGGTGGCCAGGCAGAGGCTCTCCTCACTTCCCAGACGATGGGTGGTCGGGCAGAGGCGCTCCTCACTTCCCAGAAGTTGGGTGGCTGGCCAGAGGCTCTCCTCACCTCCCGTAGAGTGGGTGGCCGTGCAGAGGCCCGCCTCACTTCCCAGATGATGGGTGGCCGGTCAGAGGCACTTCTCACTTCCCAGACGATGGGTGGCTGGGCAGAGGCTCTCTCACCTCCCAGATGATGGGTGGCCGGGCAGAGGCGCCCCTCACCTCCCAGATGATGGGTGGCTGGGCAGAGGCCCTCCTCACTTCCCAGATGTTGGGTGGCCGGGCAGAGGCCCCCTCACTTCCCAGAAGCGTGGCCGGGCAGAGGCGCCTCCTCACCTCCCAGACTATGGGTGGCGGGGTGCAGAGGCGCCGCCTCCTCACCTCCCAGACGATGGGTGGCTGGGCAGAGGCACCTCACTTCCTGTGATGATGGGTGGCCGGGCAGAGGCTCCTCACCTCCCGGATGATGGGTGGCCGGGCAGAGGCTCCTCACCTCCCCGGATGATGGGTGGCCGGGCAGAAGCCCTCCTCACTTCCCAGACGATGGGTGGCTGGGCAGAGGCGCCTCACTTCCCAGACGATGGGTGGCCGGGCAGAGGCGCCTCACCTCCCAGACGCTGGGGTGCCACCATACCTTCAGGGCGCACTACCTGACAAGTGGCCAACAAGCTCACGGGTGTCAACAGAGGCGCTCACTTCAGATGGAGGCCTGGCAGAGGCCCTCCTCACTGCAAAGATGGGGTGGCCGGGCAGAGGCGCTACTCACTTCCCAGATGATGGGTGGCCGGGCAGAGGCGCCTCACTTCCCAGACGATGGGTGGCTGGGCAGAGGCCCTCCTCACTTCCCAGATGATGGGTGGCCGGGCAGAGGCACCTCACTTCCCAGATGATGGGTGGCCGGGCAGAGGCCGTCCTCATTTCCCAGAAGATGGGTGGCCGGGCAGAAGCGCTCATTTCCCAGATGATGGGTGGCCGTTCTGAGGCGCTCCTCACTTCCCAGATGATGGGTGGCCGGGCAGAGGCCCTCCTCACTTCCCAGACGTGGGTGGCCGGGCAGAGGCGCCATCACCGTGACAGCCGGCTGCCAGAAGCTCATTTCGGTGATCATGGCTCACCTTCCTCAGACGATGGACAAGCAGAGCTGTCGGCCTTCCGCATATGTCACCACTTCGAGAGGCCTATCTCCTTTCTCGAGCACGGCGTCGCCACCAGGTGTAGTCGGTACAGACGGAAGAGCCAACGGCAAGCGTGTCGGCACGCGACTGGTCACATGGGTGGTCAGGCCATGCTCAATTTCAGACGCTGTCCGTTGTTCACCAGTACCGACATTGGCGGCAGGGCAAGAGGCTCACCGATGGCGGTCGGCAGAATGGTGAAGCCGTAGCCAGCGGGCAGAGCTCGCTCACACGGTGGGGTTGCAATTTCAGACGATGGTGAGAGTGCTCAGCCAGGCTGCCGAGCAGTTCTCCTTCACTTTCCCAGACTTAGACAGGCCGCCAGAAAGAGCCGGCAGAGAGCCTTCAGACGGGCACAGGCGCCACTTCAGATAGGTGCCTCATTTCATGCCGCGTTTTCTCACTTCTCATTGCCGCCAGAGCTCACTACAGACGGTAGAGATTTCGGCGAGTCGCCTCCTCACTTCCCAGGAAAGCGGTGGTTTACCTGCCCGCCACCCCATCTGGGAAGTGAGGAGCGCCTCTGCCCGGCCACCCCATCTGGGAAGTGAGGAGCGCCTCTGCCCGGCCACCCATCGTCTGGGAAGTGAGGAGGGCCTCTGCCCAGCCACCCCATCTGGGAATTGAGGAGTGCCTCTGCCCGCCACCCATCGCCTGGGAAGTGAGAAGTGCCTCTGCCCGGCCACCCATCGTCTGGGAAGTGAGGAGAGCCTCTGCCCGGCCACCCCATCTGGGAAGTGAGGAGTGCCTCTGCCCGCCACCCCATCTGGGAAGTGAGGAGTGCCTCTGCCCGGCCACCCAACACCTAGGAATTGAGGAGGGCCTCTGCCCGGCCACCCATTGTCTGGGAATTGAGGAGACGCCTCTGCCCGCCACCCATCATCTGGGAAGTGAGGAGCGCCTCTGCCCGCCACCCATCGCCTGGGAAGTGAGGAGGGCCTCTGCCCGGCCACCCAACATCTGGGAAGTGAGGAGGCCTCTGCCCGACCACCCATCGTCTGGGAAGTGAGGAGGGCCTCTGCCCGGCCACCCAACATCTGGGAAGTGAGGAGGGCCTCTGCCCGCCACCCCATCTGGGAAGTGAGGAGCGCCTCTGCCCGCCACCCATCGCACCGGGAAGTGAGGACCGCAACTGCCCGGCCACCCAACATCTGGGAAGTGAGGAGAGCCTCTGCCCGCCACCCCATCTGGGAAGTGAGGAGGGCGGCCCCCCCCCCATCATCTGGGAGGTGAGGAGCGCCTCTGCCAGTCCATCCGTCATCTGGGCGTTTAGGAGAGCCTCTGCCCGGCCACCCATCGTCTGGGAAATGAGGAGCGCCTCTGCCCGGCCACCCATCATCCGGGAGGTGAGGAGCGCCTCTGCCCGGCCACCCATCATCCGGGAGGTGAGGAGCGCCTCTGCCCGGCCACCCAATCTGGGAAGTGAGGAGTGCCTCTGCCCGACCACCCCATCTGGGAAGTGAGGAGAGCTTCTGCCCGCCACCCCATCTGGGAAGTGAGGAGAGCCCCTGCCCGGCCACCCATCGCCTGGGAGGTGAGGAGCGCCTCTGCCCGGCCACCCAACATCTGGGAAGTGAGGAGCGCCTCTGCCCGGCCACCCACCATCTGGGAAGTGAGGAGTGCCTCTGCCCGGCCACCCAACATCTGGGAAGTGAGAGCCTGCCCTGCCACCCATCATCCGGGAGGTGAGGAGAGCCTCTGCCCGGCCACCCATCATCCGGGAGGTGAGGAGAGCCTCTGCCCGACCTCCCATCATCTGGGAAGTGAGGAGGGCCTCTGCACGGCCACCCATCATCTGGGAAGTGAGGAGCGCCTCTGCCCGGCCACCCACCGTCCGGGAGGTGAGGAGCGCCTCTGCCCGGCCACCCACCGTCTGGGAAGTGAGGAGGCCTCTGCCCGGCCACCCATCGTCTGGGAAGTGAGGAGGGCCTCTGCCCGGCCACCCACTGCCTGGGAAGTGAGGAGGGCCTCTGCACGGCCACCCATCATCTGGGAAGTGAGGAGCGCCTCTGCCCGCCCACCCATCATCTGGGAAGTGAGGAGCGCCTCTGCCCGGCCACCCCAAGTCTGGGAAGTGAGGAGGGCCTCTGCCCGCCACCCACGTCTGGGAAGTGGGAGCGCCTCTGCCCGCCACCCATCGCCTGGGAAGTGAGGAGGGCCTCTGCACGGCCACCCATCGTCCGGGAGGTGAGGAGAGCCTCTGCCCGCCACACCTCTGGGAAGTGAGGAGTGCCTCTGCCCGCCACCCATCGCCTGGGAAGTGAGGAGAGCCTCTGCCCGGCCACCCAACATCTGGGAAGTGAGGAGCCTCTGCCCGCCACCCAACGCCTGGGAAGTGAGGAGCGCCTCTGCCCGCCACCCAACATCTGGGAAGTGAGGAGTGCCTCTGCCCGCCACCCATCGTCTGGGAAGTGAGGAGCGCTTCTGCCCCGCCACTGATCCTCTGGGAAGTGAGGGGTGCCTCTGCCCGCCCACTCACCCTCCGGGAGGGGAGGAGCGCCTCTGCCCGCCACCCCATCTGGGAAGTGAGGAGCCTCTGCCCGACCTCCCATCGTCTGGGAAGTGAGGAGAGCCTCTGCCCGGCCACCCATCGTCCGGGAGGTGAGGAGCGCCTCTGCCCGGCCACCCATTCTGGGAAGTGAGGAGAGCCTCTGCCCGGCCACCCACTGTCTGGGAAGTGAGGAGCGCCTCTGCCCGGCCACCCATCGTCTGGGAAGTGAGGAGGGCCTCTGCACGGCCACCCATCATCTGGGAAGTGAGGAGGGCCTCTGCCCGGCCACCCAACATCTGGGAAGTGAGGAGCGCCTGCCCGGCCACCCCATCTGGGAAGTGAGGAGCGCCTCTGCCCGCCACCCAACATCTGGGAAGTGAGGAGAGCCTCTGCCCGGACACCCAACATCTGGGAAGTGAGGAGAGCCACTGCCCGGCCACCCATCGTCTGGGAAGTGAGGAGTGCCTCTGCCCGGCCACCCATCGTCCGGGAGGTGAGGAGAGCCTCTGCCCGGCCACCCATCTCTGGGAAGTGAGGAGGGCCTCTGCCGGCACCCACCGTCTGCGAGGTGAGGAGAGCCTCTGCCCGACCTCCCATCGCCTGGGAAGTGAGGAGGGCCTCTGCCCGACCTCCCATCGCCTGGGAAGTGAGGAGCGCCTCTGCCCGGCCACCCATCGTCTGGGAAGTGAGGAGGGCCTCTGCCCGGCCACCCATCGTCCGGGAGGTGAGGAGCGCCTCTGCCCGGCCACCCATCGTCTGGGAGGTGAGGAGCCTCTGCCCGCCACCCAAAGTCTGGGAAGTGAGGAGCCTCTGCCCGGCCACCCATCATCCGGGAGGTGAGGGAGAGCCTCTGCCCGCCACCCAACATCTGGGAAGTGAGGAGCGCCTCTGCCCGGCCACCCATCATCTGGGAAGTGAGGAGTGCCTCGGCCCGCCACCCAACATCTGGGAAGTGAGGAGGGCCTCTGCCCGGCCACCCATCGTCCGGGAGGTGAGGAGCCTCTGCCCGACCTCCCATCGTCTGGGAAGTGAGAATAGCCTCTGCCCGGCCACCCATCATCCGGGAGGTGAGGAGAGCCTCTGCCCGTCCACCCATCGTCCGGGAGGTGAGGAGAGCTCTGCCCACCCACACATCGTCCGGGAGGTGAGGAGAGCCTCTGACCGGCCACCCATCGTCTGGGAAGTGAGGAGCCTCTGCCCGCCACCCAACGCCTGGGAAGTGAGGAGCCTCTGCCCGGCCACCCATCGTCTGGGAAGTGAGGAGTGCCTCTGCCCGGCCACCCATCGCCTGGGAAGTGAGGAGACCTCTGCCCGCCACCCATCGCCTGGGAGGTGAGGAGTGCCTCTGCCCGCCACCCATCATCCGGGAGGTGAGGAGAGCCTCTGCCCGTCCACCCATCCCCTGGGAAGTGAGGAGCGCCTCTGCCCGGCCACCCAACGTCTGGGAAGTGAGGAGCGCCTCTGCCCGGCCACCCATCGTCCGGGAGGTGAGGAGTGCCTCTGCCCGGCCACCCATCGTCCGGGAGGTGAGGAGGGCCTCTGCCTGGCCCCCACCGTCTGGGAAGTGAGGAGCGCCTCTGCCCGCCACCCATCGTCCGGGAGGTGAGGAGAGCCTCTGCCCGCCACCCATCATCTGGGAAGTGAGGAGTGCCTCTGCCCGGCCACCCATCGTCCGGGAGGTGAGGAGAGCCTCTGCCCGGCCACCCATCATCCGGGAGGTGAGGAGCCTGCCCACCTCCCATCGTCTGGGAAGTGAGGAGTGCCTCTGCCCGGCCACCCATCGTCCGGGAGGTGAGGAGGGCCTCTGCCCGCCACCCATCATCCGGGAGGAGAGGAGAGCCTCTGCCCGGCCACCCACGTCTGGGAAGTGAGGAGCGCCTCTGCCCCGCCACCCAACGCCTGGGAAGTGAGGAGTGCCTCTGCCCGGCCACCCCATCTGGGAAGTGAGGAGCGCCTCTGCCCGCACCGCCACGCCTGGGAAGTGAGGAGCGCCTCTACCCGCCACCCAACATCTGGGAAGTGAGGAGAGCCTCTGCCCGGCCACCCATCGTCTGGGAAGTGAGGAGGGCCTCTGCCCGCCACCCCATCTGGGAAGTGAGGAGCCTCTGCCCGGCCACCCAATGTCTGGGAAGTGTGGAGCGCCTCTGCCCGACCTCCCATCGCTGGGAAGTGAGGAGCGCCTCTGCCCGACCTCCCATCGCCTGGGAAGTGAGGAGAGCCTCTGCCCGCCACCCCATCTGGGAAGTGAGGAGCCTCTGCCCGCCACCCATCATCAGGGAGGTGAGGAGAGCCTCTGCCTGGCCACCCATCGTCCGGGAGGTGAGGAGAGCCTCTGCCCGGCCACCCATCGTCTGGGAGTTGAGGAGAGCCTCTGCCCGGCCACCCCATCTGGGAAGTGAGGAGCGCCTCTGCCCGACCTCCCATCGTCTGGGAAGTGAGGAGCGCCTCTGCCTGGCCACCCACCGTCTGGGAAGTGAGGAGCCTGCCCGGCCAGCCCCATCTGGGAAGTGAGGAGCGCTTCTGCCCGCAACTCACCGTCTGTGAAGTGAGTAGGGCCTCTGCCCGGCCACCCATCATCCGGGAGGTGAGGAGCGCCTCTGCCCGGCCACCCATCGTCCGGGAGGTGAGGAGAGCCTCTGCCCGGCCACCCCATCTGGGAAGTGAGGAGAGCCTCTGCCCGACCTCCCATCGTCTGGGAAGTGAGGAGCCTGCCCGCCACCCATCGCCTGGGAAGTGAGGAGTGCCTCTGCCCGGCCACCCATCATCTGGGAAGTGAGGAGGCGCCTCTGCCCAGCCACCCAACATCTGGGAAGTGAGGAGCGACTCTGCCCGGCCACCCATTGTCCGGGAGGTGAGGAGCCTGCCCGCCACCCATCGCCTGGGAAGTGAGGAGCGCCTCTGCCCGGCCACCCATCATCCGGGAGGTGAGGCCTCTGCCCGGCCACCCATCGCCGGGAGGTGAGGAGCGCCTCTGCCCGGCCACCCCATCTGGGAAGTGAGGAGCGCCTCTGCCCGGCCACCCATCATCCGGGAGGTGAGGAGCGCCTCTGCCCGGCCACCCATCGTCCGGGAGGTGAGGAGGGCCTCTGCCCGGCCACCCACATCTGGGAAGTGAGGAGGGCCTCTGCCCGGCCACCCACAGTCTGGGAAGTGAGGAGCGCCTCTGCCCGGCCACCCATCACCTGGGAAGTGAGGAGCCTGCCCGCCACCCATCATCTGGGAAGTGAGGAGAGCCTCTGCCCGACCTCCCATCGTCTGGGAAGTGAGGAGCCTGCCCGCCACCCCATCTGGGAAGTGAGGAGCGCCTCCCCGGCCACCCATCATCCGGGAGGTGAGGAGAGCCTCTGCCCGGCCACCCCATCTGGGAAGTGAGGAGCCTGCCCGCCACCCATCATCCGGGAGGTGAGGCGCCTCTGCCCGGCCACCCAACGCCTGGGAAGTGAGGAGCGCCTCTGCCCGCCACCCATCGTCTGGGAAGTGAGGAGCGCCTCTGCCCGGCCACCCATCATCTGGGAAGTGAGGAGCGCCTCTGCCCGCCACCCCATCTGGGAAGTGAGGAGCGCCTGCCCGCCACCCCATCTGGGAAGTGAGGAGCGCCTCTGCCCGGCCACCCATCGTCTGGGAGGTGAGGAGCCTGCCCGCCACCCATCGCCTGGGAAGTGAGGAGTGCCTCTGCCCGGCCACCCATCGTCCGGGAGGTGAGGAGAGCCTCTGCCCGGCCACCCAATCTGGGAAGTGAGGAGCGCCTCTGCCCGCCACCCAACGCCTGGGAAGTGAGGAGAGCCTCTGCCCGGCCACCCATCATCCGGGAGGTGAGGAGAGCCTCTGCCCGACCTCCCATCGTCTGGGAGTGAGGAGCGCCTCTGCCCGGCCACCCAACGCCTGGGAAGTGAGGAGCCTGCCCGCCACCCCATCTGGGAAGTGAGGAGCGCCTCTGCCCGCCACCCATCGCCCGGGAGGTGAGGAGAGCCTCTGCCCGGCCACCCATCATCCGGGAGGTGAAGAGCGCCTCTGCCCGCCACCCCATCTGGGAAGTGAGGAGCCTCTGCCCGCCACCCATCGTCTGGGAAGTGAGGAGCACCTCTGCCCGGCCACCCATCATCCGGGAGGTGAGGAGCCTGCCCGCCACCCATCATCTGGGAAGTGAGGAGCGCCTGCCCGCCACCCATCATCTGGGAAGTGAGGAGGCCTCTGCCCGCCACCCATCGTCTGGGAAGTGAGGAGGGCCTCTGCCCGGCCACCCCATCTGGGAAGTGAGGAGTGCCTCTGCCCGCCACCCCATCTGGGAAGTGAGGAGCCTGCCCGGCCACCCATCGCCTGGGAAGTGAGGAGCGCCTCTGCCCGACCTCCCATCGCCTGGGAAGTGAGGAGCCTGCCCGCCACCCATCGTCCGGGAGGTGAGGAGCCTGCCCGCCACCCATCGTCCGGGAGGTGAGGAGCCTCTGCCCGGCCACCCATCATCTGGGAAGTGAGGAGCCTGCCCGCCACCCATCGTCTGGGAGGTGAGGAGAGCCTCTGCCCGGCCACCCATCATCTGGGAAGTGAGGAGCGCCTGCCCGCCACCCCATCTGGGAAGTGAGGCGCCTCTGCCCGACCTCCCATCGCCTGGGAAGTGAGGAGCCTCTGCCCGGCCACCCCATCTGGGAAGTGAGGAGCCTGCCCGGCCACCCATCGCCTGGGAAGTGAGGAGCCTGCCCGCCACCCCATCTGGGAATTGAGGAGCCTCTGCCCGCCACCCATCGTCTGGGAAGTGAGGAGCGCCTCTGCCCGGCCACCCATCGTCCGGGAGGTGAGGAGAGCCTGCCCGGCCACCCCATCTGGGAATTGAGGAGCTACTCTGCCCGCCACCCATCGTCCGGGGCGGCCACCCATCGTCGGGAGGTGAGGAGAGCCTCTGCCCGACCTCCCATCGTCTGGGAGGTGAGGAGCGCCTCTGCCCGACCTCCCACGTCTGGGAAGTGAGGAGCGCCTCTGCCCGGCCACCCATCGTCTGGGAAGTGAGGAGCCTGCCCGGCCACCCCATCTGGGAAGTGAGGAGCCTGCCCGCCACCCATCATCTGGGAAGTGAGGAGCGCCTCTGCCCGGCCACCCATGTCTGGAAAGTGAGGAGGGCCTCTGCCTGGACACCCATCGTCTGGGAAGTGAGGAGAGCCTCTACCTGTCCACCCCATCTGGGAAGTGAGGAGCGCCTCTGCCCGGCCACCCACCGTCTGGGAAGTGAGGAGCCTGCCCGCCACCCCATCTGGGAAGTGAGGAGAGCCTCTGCCCGGCCACCCATCGCCTGGGAGGTGAGGAGCTCTGCCCGGCCACCCAACGCCTGGGAAGTGAGGAGCCTCTGCCCGACCTCCCATCGTCTGGGAAGTGAGGAGCGCCTCTGCCCGGCCACCCATCGTCTGGGAAGTGAGGAGCGCTCTGCCCGGCCACCGCCTGGGAAGTGAGGAGCGCCTCTGCCTGGCCACCCATCATCTGGGAAGTGAGGCGCCTCTGCCCGCCACCCATCGCCTGGGAAGTGAGGGAGCCTCTGCCCAGCCACCCCATCTGGGAAGTGAGGAGCCTCTGCCCGGCCACCCAACGCCTGGGAAGTGAGGAGTGCCTCTGCCCAGCCACCCATCATCTGGGAAGTGAGGAGAGCCTCTGCCCGACCTCCCATCGCCTGGGAAGTGAGGAGGGCCTCTGCTCGGCCACCCATCGTCTGGGAAGTGAGGAGCGCCTCTGCCCGGCCACCCAACATCTGGGAAGTGAGGAGGGCCTCTGCCCGCCACCCATCATCCGGGAGGTGAGGAGCCTGCCCGCCACCCAACGCCTGGGAAGTGAGGAGGGCCTCTGCCCGGCCACCCAATCTGGGAAGTGAGGCGCCTCTGCCCGGCCACCCAACGCCTGGGAAGTGAGGAGGGCCTCTGCCCGGCCACCCATCGCCTGGGAAGTGAGGAGTGCCTCTGCCCGCCACCCATCGCCTGGGAAGTGAGGAGGGCCTCTGCCCGGCCACCCATCGTCTGGGAAGTGAGGGTGCCTCTGCCCGGCCACCCATCGTTTGGGAAGTGAGGAGAGCCTCTGCCCGGCCACCCATCATCTGGGAAGTGAGGAGCCTCTGCCCGCCACCCATCATCTGGGAGGTGAGGAGAGCCTCTGCCCGCCACCCCATCTTCTGGGAGGTGAGGAGGGCCTCTGCCCGGCCACCCATCATCTGGGAAGTGAGGAGCCTCTGCCCGCCACCCATTGTCCGGGAGGTGAGGAGCGCTCTGCCCGGCCACCCATCATCTGGGAGGTGAGGAGAGCCTCTGCCCGACCTCCCATCGTCTGGGAAGTGAGGAGCGCCTCTGCACGGCCACCCATTGTCCGGGAGGTGAGGAGCACCTCTGCCCGGCCACCCATCATCTGGGAGGTGAGGAGCGCCTCTGCCCGGCCACCCACCGTCTGGGAAGTGAGGAGCGCCCCTGCCCGGCCACCCAACGTCTGGGAAGTGAGGCGCCTCTGCCCGGCCACCCAACATCTGGGAAAGTGAGGAGAGCCTCTGCCCGCCACCCATCATCTGGGAAATGAGGAGCCTCTGCCCGCCACCCATCGCCTGGGAAGTGAGGCGCCTCTGCCCGACCTCCATCGTCTGGGAAGTGAGGAGCGCCTCTGCCCGGCCACCCACCTCTGGGAGGTGAGGAGTCCTCTGCCCGACCACCACCGTCTGGGAGGTGAGGAGCGCCTCGGCCCGGCCACCCATCGTCGGGAAGTGAGGAGCGCCTCTGCCGACCTCCCATCGTCTGGGAAGTGAGGAGCACCTCTGCCCGGCCACCCCATCTGGGAAGTGAGGAGCGCCTCTGCCTGGCCACACATCGTCTGGGAAGTGAGGAGTGCCTCTCCCCGCCACCCATCGCCTGGGAAGTGAGGCGCCTGCCTCTGCCCGGCCACCCATCATCTGGGAGGTGAGGAGCCCGCCCACCACCCACCATCTGGGAAGTGAGGAGTGCCTCTGCCCGGCCACCCATCGTCTGGGAAGTGAGGAGCGCCTCTGCCGGCCACCCAACATCTGGGAAGTGAGGAGCGCTTCTGCCTGGCCACCCATCGTCCGGGAGGTGAGGAGAGCCTCTGCCCGACCTCCCACCGTCTGGGAGGTGAGGAGCGCCTCGGCCCGGCCACCCATCGTCTGGGAAGTGAGGAGGGCCTCTGCCTGGCCACCCATCATCCGGGAGGTGAGGAGCCTCTGCCCGACCTCCCATCGTCTGGGAAGTGAGGAGAGCCTCTGCCCGCCACCCATCTCCGGGAGGTGAGGAGGCCTCTGCCCGGACACCCCATCTGGGAAGTGAGGAGCGTCTATGCCCGACCTCCCATCTTCTGGAAGTGAGGAGCGCCTCTGCCCGGACACCCCATCTGGGAAGTGAGGAGCCTCTGCCCGGCCACCCCATCTGGGAATTGAGGAGCGCCTCTGCCAGGCCACCCACCGTCTGGGAAGTGAGGAGGGCCTCTGCCCGACCACCCATAGCCTGGGAAGTGAGGAGCCTCTGCCCGCCACCCAACATCTGGGAAGTGAGGAGGCCTCTGCCCGGCCACACAAATCTGGGAAGTGAGGAGGGCCTCTGCCCGACACCCATCATCTGGGAAGTGAGGAGCGCCTCTGCCTGGGAAGTGAGGAGCCTGCCCGCCACCCCATCTGGGAAGTGAGGAGGGCCTCTGCCCGGCCACCCATCATCTGGGAAGTGAGGAGCGCCTCTGCCTGGGAAGTGAGGAGCGCCTCTGCCCGGCCACCCACCTACTGGGAAGTGAGGAGAGCCCTGCCCGCCACCCATCGTCCTGGGAGGTGAGGAGGCGCCTCTGCCCGCCACCCATCGTCCGGGAGGTGAGGAGCCTCTGCCCGACCACCCATCATCTGGGAAGTGAGGAGCTCTGCCCGCCACCCAACGCCTGGGAAGTGAGGAGCACCTCTGCCCGCCACCCATCATCTGGGAAGTGAGGAGCGCCTCTGCCTGGGAAGTGAGGAGCCTGCCCGCCACCCATCGCCTGGGAAGTGAGGAGCCTCTGCCCAGCCACCCATCATCTGGGAAGTGAGGAGCCTGCCCGGCCACCCCATCTGGGAAGTGAGGAGCGCCTCTGCCTGGGAAGTGAGGAGCCTCTGCCCGGCCACCCATCGTCCGGGAGGTGAGGAGTGCCTCGCCCGCCACCCACCGCCTGGGAAGTGAGGAGCCTCTGCCCGCCACCCATCATCTGGGAGGTGAGGAGCGCCTCTGCCCGGCCACCCATCATCCGGGAGGTGAGGAGCGCCTCTGCCTGGCGACCCATCATCTGGGAAGTGAGGAGCCTGCCCGCCACCCATCATCTGGGAAGTGAGGAGCACCTCTGCCCGGCCACCCATCGTCCGGGAGGTGAGGAGCGCCTCTGCCCGCCCCCACGCTGGGAAGTGAGGAGCGCCTCTGCCGGCCACCCACCTCTGGGAGGTGAGGACCGCCTCTGCCCGCCACCCAACATCTGGGAAGTGAGGAGCGCCTCTGCCCGCCACCCCATCTGGGAAGTGAGGAGCCTGCCCGCCACCCATCGCCTGGGAGGTGAGGAGCCTGCCCGCCACCCCATCTGGGAAGTGAGGAGAGCCTCTGCCCGCCACCCATCATCCGGGAGGTGAGGAGAGCTCTGCCCGGCCACCCAACATCTGGGAAGTGAGGAGCGCCTCTGCCTGG
>JAKGGE010001390.1:0-51807 GCA_023748175.1 Hoolock leuconedys
CGCCCGCCTGGGCCTCCCAAAGTGCTGGGATTACAGGCGTGAGCCAGCGTGCCTGGCCGAGAGTAGTTTTTTTTTTTTTAAAGATTAAAAATCGCATATTCAGAGAAGTTTTCAGTGACGTGGAGATATTTGAACAAACCCAAAGAATGTTAGAGAGTGAGTCTTGCATATGGGAGGATGAGAGTTCCAGACAGAATGAATAGCGAGTGCAAACGCCCTGAGTTGGAACCATGCTTGGTGTGTTTGACAAATGGCTAGGAGGCCAGCATAGTTTAAGTGGAGTGAGCCAGGGCAAGAATAGTTGGAGATGAGATTCAAGAATTAATGGGATCCAGGCCAGGCAGGTTGCTCACGCCTGTAATCCCAGCACTTTGGGAGGCTGAGGTGGGCAGATCACGAGGTCAGGAGTTAAAGACCAGCCTGGCCAACCTGTGGAAATCCCATCTCCACTAAAAAAAGAAAAAAAATTAGCCGGGCGTGGTGGTGGGCGCCTGTAGTCCCAGCTACTCAGGGGCTGAGGCAGGAGAATGGCTTGAACCCGGGAGGCAGAAGTTGCAGTGAGCTGAGATCGCGCCATTGCACTCCAGCCTGGGTGACAAGAGCGAAACTCTGTCTCAAAAAATAAAAGGAATAGAGAAAAAGTAAAACATAAATGTGCTAGATGATCCAACAATTCCACACCTAGGTATTTATCAGGAGAAATATATGTCCACAAAACATGTGTATGTGAGTGTTTATAGCAGCTTTATTTGTCATAGCCAAAAACTGGAAACACCCAAATGTCCACCAACAGGTGACTGGAATAACGAACGGACTATTACAATGAAATATCAGTCAGAGATAGAAAGCAATGAACTATTGATAATCACAACAAGGATGACCCTCCAATTTTGCTGAGTGACAGAAGCCACACAAAAAAGGGTACAGACAGTATGATTCCATTTGTTAAGCATTCTAGAAAACGTAAACTAATCGATGGTAGAGTTCATCAGTGCAGTGAGAGTTCATCAGTGCAGTGAGAGTTCATCAGTGCAGTGAGAGTTCATCAGTGCAGTGAGAGTTCATCAGTGCAGTGAGAGTTCATCAGTGCTCGGGACAGTATGCAGAGGGAAAACAGAAAGCAGTATTAAGAAAGGATTACAGGCCGGGTGCGGTGGCTCATGCCTGTAATCCCAGCACTTTGGGAGGCCAAGGCAGGTGGATCACCTGAGGTCAGGAGTTAAAGACCAGCCTGGCCAACCTGTGGAAATCCCATCTCCACTAATAATACAAAAAATTAGCCAGGCATGGTGGTGCATGGCTGTAATCCCAGCTATTCAGAGGCTGAGGCTGCAGTGAGTTATGATTGGAACACTGCACCCTAGTCTGGGCAACAGAGCAAGATCCCATCTCAAAAATATTATACCTCAATAAAGATATTAAATAAAGAACCTAGGATGTGAAAAATAAACTATGTTTCTTTTTCTTTGTTGGGGAAGCTAAGGAAAACAGAAATTAAAGGGAAGAGATGGAGTAACTGAGTGGTATCTGATGATACAAAGAGGCTGGGCATGGTGACTCATGCCTGTAATCCCAGCATTTTGGGAGGCTGAGTCAGGTGGATCACCTGAGGTGAGTTCGAGACCAGCCTGACCAACATGGAGAAACCCTGTCTCGATAAAAATACTAAAAGGTTAGCTGGCTGTGGTGGTGCACGCCTGTATTCCCAGGTACTTGGGAAGCTGAGGTGGGAGGATCACTGGAGCCCAGAGGCTGAGGCAGGAGAATGGCTTGAACCCGGGAGGCAGAAGTTGCAGTGAGCTGAGATCGCGCCATTGCACTCCAGCCTGGGTGACAAGAGCGAAACTCTGTCTCAAAAAATAAAAGGAATAGAGAAAAAGTAAAACATAAATGTGCTAGATGATCCAACAATTCCACACCTAGGTATTTATCCAGGAGAAATATATGTCCACAAAACATGTGTATGTGAGTGTTTATAGCAGCTTTATTTGTCATAGCCAAAAACTGGAAACACCCAAATGTCCACCAACAGGTGACTGGAATAACGAACGGACTATTACAATGAAATATCAGTCAGAGATAGAAAGCAATGAACTATTGATAATCACAACAAGGATGACCCTCCAATTTTGCTGAGTGACAGAAGCCACACAAAAAAAGGAAAAACAAATTAGCCGGGCGTGGTGGTGGGCGCCTGTAGTCCCAGCTACTCAGGGGCTGAGGCAGGAGAATGGCTTGAACCCGGGAGGCAGAAGTTGCAGTGAGCTGAGATTGTGCCATCGCACTCCAGCCTGGGCAAAAAAAATCTCAAAAAAAAAAAAGAAAGAAAGGACTACAAGGAAGCAGAAGAAAACATTTGACGGGGACAGATACGTTTATTATCTTGATTTTGGTGATAATTTCATGGGTGCACACATGACAAAACTTAGAAACTTTTACACTTTAAATATGTGCAGTTTACTGAATGTTAATTACACCTTGAATGACTGCATGGGGTGGCTCATGCCTGTAATCCCAGCACTTTGGGAGGCTGAGTCAGGTGGATCACCTGAGGTCAGGAGTTAAAGACCAGCCTGGCCAACCTGTGGAAATCCCATCTCCACTAATAATACAAAAAATTAGCCAGGCATGGTGGTGCATGGCTGTAATCCCAACACTTTGGGAGGCTGAGTCAGGTAGATCACCTGAGGTGAGTTCGAGACCAGCCTGACCAACATGGAGAAACCCTGTATCTACTAAAAATACAAAATTAGCCGGGCGTGGTGGTGGGCGCCTGTAGTCCCAGCTACTCAGGAGGCTGAGGCAGGAGAATGGCGTGAACCCGGGAGGCAGAAGTTGCAGTGAGCTGAGATTGTGCCATCGCACTCCAGCCTGGGCAAAAAACATCTCAAAAAAAAAAAAAAAAAGAAAGAAAGGACTACAAGGAAGCAGAAGAAAACATTTGACGGGGACAGATACGTTTATTATCTTGATTTTGGTGATAATTTCATGGGTGCACACATGACAAAACTTAGAAACTTTTACACTTTAAATATGTGCAGTTTACTGAATGTTAATTACACCTTGAATGACTGCATGGGGTGGCTCATGCCTGTGATCCCTACACTTTGGGAGGCTGAGGTGGGCAGATGACGAGGTCAGGAGTTCGAAACCATCCTGGCTAACAGGGTGAAAACCCCTCTCTACTAAACATACAAAAAAAAGGAAAAAACAAATTAGCCGGGCGTGGTGGTGGGCGCCTGTAGTCCCAGCTACTCAGGGGGCTGAGGCAGGAGAGTGACATGAACCCGGGAGGCGGAGCTTGCAGTCAGCCGAGATCGCCACTGCACTCCAGCGTGGGTGACAGAGCGAGACTCTGTGTCAAAAAAGAAAAGGCAACCAAAGAGATGGACAAGGGCTAGATGTCAGAGGAACTCCCAGATTAACAAATCCTTTTGCACATGGAGATAGCAGATCCATCCCCAAGTCCTCAATGTTCTCACAGGCCAATCTCCCGTGCATCTTTTGCCCATTTAGTTATTGGGTGCCATTAACTGGAAGACTCCAGGAATCACTGCTGACATCCTGGAAGATTCTTCCAGCCCTTCCCTCCACCTCCCCATCCAGGATCCTAAATATTTAAACTGCAGCGCTATTGCCTCCAGGTGGCTCAATAACACCAGCGATCACAAAGACAAATTTGAAGCTTACATCCAGAACACTGTCTACTGTGCAGAAAAAAAATCACCATTACCCCTTCCTATGGCTATATTCTTAGTGGTAACTGTCATCTTAAATTTGTATTTAATATCTCCTTAGCTTTTACTGAAAGTTTTATTATATATGTTTCGGTCCCGAACAAAATATTTGTTTACTTATACACAATTTTGGACAAGTTATGAACAAATCTTATAGGAATTTTATAGAATCCAGGGAAAAATTAGTATAGAATTGACGTCTTTAACATATCGAGACTTCTAATTCATAAGCATGATATGTTTCTCTGTTAATTTAGGCTTTCTATATTGTATTTCAATAAGGTTTTCTAACTTTTCCACAAATTCTTGAACATGTTGTGTATGAAATGTTCATAGGTACTGAGAAGCACTTTTCTTTCAATTGTTAGCAGTTTGACTATGATCTGTTTAGGTTTGATTTCTTTCCTTTTTTTTTTGAGACAGAGTTTCATTCTGGAGTGCAGTGGCAGGATCTCGCCTCACAGCAACCTCTGGCCTCCCAGGTTAAAGCGATTCTCCTGCCACAGCCTCCATAGTAGCTGGGCTTATAGGCGTGTGCCACCATGCCCAGCTAATTTTTGTATTATTAGTAGAGATGAGGTTTCACCATGTTGGCCAGGCTGGTGTTGAACCCTTAACCTCAGGTGATCCGCCTGGGCCTCCCAAAGTGCTGGGATTACAGGCGGGTGCGGTGGCTCATGCCTGTAATCCCAGCACTTTGGGAGGCTGAGGTGGGCAGATGACGAGGTCAGGAGTTCGAAACCATCCTGGCTAACAGGGTGAAAACCCCTCTCTACTAAACATACAAAAAAAAGGAAAAAACAAATTAGCCGGGCGTGGTGGTGGGCGCCTGTAGTCCCAGCTACTCAGGGGGCTGAGGCAGGAGAGTGACATGAACCCGGGAGGCGGAACTTGCAGTGAGCTGAGATCGCGCCATTGCACTCCAGCCTGGGTGACAAGAGCGAAACTCTGTCTCAAAAATAAAAGGAATAGAGAAAAAGTAAAACATAAATGTGCTAGATGATCCAACAATTCCACACCTAGGTATTTATCCAGGAGAAATATATGTCCACAAAAACATGTGTATGTGAGTGTTTATAGCAGCTTTATTTGTCATAGCCAAAACCTGGAAACACCCAAATGTCCACCAACAGGTGACTGGAATAACGAACGGACTATTACAATGAAATATCAGTCAGAGATAGAAAGCAATGAACTATTGATAATCACAACAAGGATGACTCTCAATTTTGCTGAGTGACAGAAGCCACACAAAAAAATTAGCCAGGCATGGTGGTGCATGGCTGTAATCCCAACACTTTGGGAGGCTGAGTCAGGTGGATCACCTGAGGTCAGGAGTTAAAGACCAGCCTGGCCAACCTGTGGAAATCCCATCTCCACTAATAATACAAAAAATTAGCCAGGCATGGTGGTGCATGGCTGTAATCCCAGCTATTCAGAGGCTGAGGCAGGAGAATGGCTTGAACCCGGGAGGCAGAAGTTGCAGTGAGCTGAGATCGCGCCATTGCACTCCAGCCTGGGTGACAAGAGCGAAACTCTGTCTCAAAAAATAAAAGGAATAGAGAAAAAGTAAAACATAAATGTGCTAGATGATCCAACAATTCCACACCTAGGTATTTATCAGGAGAAATACATGTCCACAAAAACATGTGTATGTGAGTGTTTATAGCAGCTTTATTTGTCATAGCCAAAACTGGAAACACCCAAATGTCCACCAACAGGTGACTGGAATAACGAACGGACTATTACAATGAAATATCAGTCAGAGATAGAAAGCAATGAACTATTGATAATCACAACAAGGATGACTCTCCAATTTTGCTGAGTGACAGAAGCCACACAAAAAAAGGGTACAGACAGTATGATTCCATTTGTTAAGCATTCTAGAAAACGTAAACTAATCGATGGTAGAGTTCATCAGTGCAGTGAGAGTTCATCAGTGCAGTGAGAGTTCATCAGTGCAGTGAGAGTTCATCAGTGCAGTGAGAGTTCATCAGTGCAGTGAGAGTTCATCAGTGCAGTGAGAGTTCATCAGTGCAGTGAGAGTTCATCAGTGCAGTGAGAGTTCATCAGTGCAGTGAGAGTTCATCAGTGCAGTGAGAGTTCATCAGTGCAGTGAGAGTTCATCAGTGCAGTGAGAGTTCATCAGTGCAGTGAGAGTTCATCAGTGCAGTGAGAGTTCATCAGTGCAGTGAGAGTTCATCAGTGCAGTGAGAGTTCATCAGTGCAGTGAGAGTTCATCAGTGCAGTGAGAGTTCATCAGTGCAGTGAGAGTTCATCAGTGCAGTGAGAGTTCATCAGTGCAGTGAGAGTTCATCAGTGCAGTGAGAGTTCATCAGTGCAGTGAGCCAGGGCAAGAATAGTTGGAGATGAGATTCAAGAATTAATGGGATCCAGGCCAGGCAGGTTGCTCATGCCTGTAATCCCAGCATTTTGGGAGGCTGAGTCAGGTGGATCACCTGAGGTCAGGAGTTAAAGACCAGCCTGGCCAACCTGTGGAAATCCCATCTCCACTAATAATACAAAAAATTAGCCAGGCATGGTGGTGCATGGCTGTAATCCCAACTATTCAGAGGCTGAGGCAGGAGAATGGCTTGAACCCGGGAGGCAGAAGTTGCAGTGAGCTGAGATTGTGCCATCGCACTCCAGCCTGGGTGACAAGAGCGAAACTCTGTCTCAAAAATAAAAGGAATAGAGAAAAAGTAAAACATAAATGTGCTAGATGATCCAACAATTCCACACCTAGGTATTTATCCAGGAGAAATATATGTCCACAAAAACATGTGTATGTGAGTGTTTATAGCAGCTTTATTTGTCATAGCCAAAACTGGAAACACCCAAATGTCCACCAACAGGTGACTGGAATAACGAACGGACTATTACAATGAAATATCAGTCAGAGATAGAAAGCAATGAACTATTGATAATCACAACAAGGATGACTCTCCAATTTTGCTGAGTGACAGAAGCCACACAAAAAAGGGTACAGACAGTATGATTCCATTTGTTAAGCATTCTAGAAAACGTAAACTAATCGATGGTAGAGTTCATCAGTGCAGTGAGAGTTCATCAGTGCAGTGAGAGTTCATCAGTGCAGTGAGAGTTCATCAGTGCAGTGAGAGTTCATCAGTGCAGTGAGATTCATCAGTGCTCGGGACAGTATGCAGAGGGAAAACAGAAAGCAGTATTAAGAAAGGATTACAGGCCGGGTGCGGTGGCTCATGCCTGTAATCCCAGCACTTTGGGAGGCTGAGGTGGGCAGATGACGAGGTCAGGAGTTCGAAACTATCCTGGCTAACAGGGTGAAAACCCCTCTCTACTAAACATACAAAAAAGGAAATAACAAATTAGCCGGGCGTGGTGGTGGGCGCCTGTAGTCCCAGCTACTCAGGGGCTGAGGCAGGAGAGTGACATGAACCCGGGAGGCAGAAGTTGCAGTGAGCTGAGATTGTGCCATCGCACTCCAGCCTGGGCAAAAAAATCTCAAAAAAAAAAAAAAAAAAAAAAAAAGAAAGAAAGGACTACAAGGAAGCAGAAGAAAACTTTTGACGGGGACAGATACGTTTATTATCTTGATTTTGGTGATCATTTCATGGGTGCACACATGACAAAACTTAGAAATTTTACACTTTAAATATGTGCAGTTTACTGAATGTTAATTACACCTTGAATGACTGCATGGGGTGGCTCATGCCTGTGATCCCTACACTTTGGGAGATCGAGGCAGGAGGATCATTTGAAGCCAGGAATTCAAGACTAGCCTACGCAACATGGAGAAACCCTGTCTCGATAAAAAATACTAAAAGGTTAGCTGGCTGTGGTGGTGCACGCCTGTATTCCCAGGTACTTGGGAAGCTGAGGTGGGAGGATCACTGGAGCCCAGAAGGCTGAGGCTGCAGTGAGTTATGATTGGAACACTGCACCCTAGTCTGGGCAACAGAGCAAGATCCCATCTCAAAAATATTATACCTCAATAAAGATATTAAATAAAGAACCTAGGATGTGAAAAATAAACTATGTTTCTTTTTCTTTGTTGGGGGGGAAGCTAAAGGAAAACAGAAATTAAAGGGAAGAGATGGAGTAACTGAGTGGTATCTGATGATACAAAAGAGGCTGGGCATGGTGACTCATGCCTGTAATCCCAGCACTTTGGGAGGCTGAGGTGGGCAGATGACGAGGTCAGGAGTTCGAAACCATCCTGGCTAACAGGGTGAAAACCCCTCTCTACTAAACATACAAAAAAGGAAAAAACAAATTAGCCGGGCGTGGTGGTGGGCGCCTGTAGTCCCAGCTACTCAGGGGCTGAGGCAGGAGAGTGACATGAACCCGGGAGGCAGAAGTTGCAGTGAGCTGAGATTGTGCCATCGCACTCCAGCCTGGGTGACAAGAGCGAAACTCTGTCTCAAAAATAAAAGGAATAGAGAAAAAGTAAAACATAAATGTGCTAGATGATCCAACAATTCCACACCTAGGTATTTATCCAGGAGAAATATATGTCCACAAAACATGTGTATGTGAGTGTTTATAGCAGCTTTATTTGTCATAGCCAAAACTGGAAACACCCAAATGTCCACCAACAGGTGACTGGAATAACGAACGGACTATTACAATGAAATATCAGTCAGAGATAGAAAGCAATGAACTATTGATAATCACAACAAGGATGACTCTCCACTTGCTGAGTGACAGAAGCCACACAAAAAAGGAAAAACAAATTAGCCGGGCGTGGTGGTGGGCGCCTGTAGTCCCAGCTACTCAGGAGGCTGAGGCAGGAGAATGGCTTGAACCCGGGAGGCAGAAGTTGCAGTGAGCTGAGATCGCGCCATTGCACTCCAGCCTGGGTGACAAGAGCGAAACTCTGTCTCAAAAAATAAAAGGAATAGAGAAAAAGTAAAACATAAATGTGCTAGATGATCCAACAATTCCACACCTAGGTATTTATCCAGGAGAAATATATGTCCACAAAACATGTGTATGTGAGTGTTTATAGCAGCTTTATTTGTCATAGCCAAAACTGGAAACACCCAAATGTCCACCAACAGGTGACTGGAATAACGAACGGACTATTACAATGAAATATCAGTCAGAGATAGAAAGCAATGAACTATTGATAATCACAACAAGGATGACTCTCCAATTTTGCTGAGTGACAGAAGCCACACAAAAAAAGAAAAACAAATTAGCCGGGCGTGGTGGTGGGCGCCTGTAGTCCCAGCTACTCAGGGGCTGAGGCAGGAGAATGGCTTGAACCCGGGAGGCAGAAGTTGCAGTGAGCTGAGATCGCGCCATTGCACTCCAGCCTGGGTGACAAGAGCGAAACTCTGTCTCAAAAAATAAAAGGAATAGAGAAAAAGTAAAACATAAATGTGCTAGATGATCCAACAATTCCACACCTAGGTATTTATCCAGGAGAAATATATGTCCACAAAACATGTGTATGTGAGTGTTTATAGCAGCTTTATTTGTCATAGCCAAAACTGGAAACACCCAAATGTCCACCAACAGGTGACTGGAATAACGAACGGACTATTACAATGAAATATCAGTCAGAGATAGAAAGCAATGAACTATTGATAATCACAACAAGGATGACTCTCCAATTTTGCTGAGTGACAGAAGCCACACAAAAAAAGAAAAACAAATTAGCCGGGCGTGGTGGTGGGCGCCTGTAGTCCCAGCTACTCAGGGGCTGAGGCAGGAGAGTGACATGAACCCGGGAGGCAGAAGTTGCAGTGAGCTGAGATCGCGCCATTGCACTCCAGCCTGGGTGACAAGAGCGAAACTCTGTCTCAAAAATAAAAGGAATAGAGAAAAAGTAAAACATAAATGTGCTAGATGATCCAACAATTCCACACCTAGGTATTTATCCAGGAGAAATATATGTTGCGGTCCCGAACAAAATATTTGTTTACTTATACACAATTTTGGACAAGTTATGAACAAATCTTATAGGAATTTTATAGAATCCAGGGAAAAATTAGTATAGAATTGACGTCTTTAACATATCGAGACTTCTAATTCATAAGCATGATATGTTTCTCTGTTAATTTAGGCTTTCTATATTGTATTTCAATAAGGTTTTCTAACTTCTTCCACAAATTCTTGAACATGTTGTGTATGAAATGTTCATAGGTACTGAGAAGCACTTTTCTTTCAATTGTTAGCAGTTTGACTATGATCTGTTTAGGTTTGATTTCTTTCCCTTTCCTTTTTTTTTTGAGACAGAGTTTCATTCTGGAGTGCAGTGGCAGGATCTCGCCTCACAGCAACCTCTGGCCTCCCAGGTTAAAGCGATTCTCCTGCCACAGCCTCCATAGTAGCTGGGCTTATAGGCGTGTGCCACCATGCCCAGCTAATTTTTGTATTATTAGTAGAGATGAGGTTTCACCATGTTGGCCAGGCTGGTGTTGAACCCTTAACCTCAGGTGATCCGCCCGCCTGGGCCTCCCAAAGTGCTGGGATTACAGGCGTGAGCCAGCGTGCCTGGCCGTGGTTTTTTTTTTTTTTTTTTTTTTTAAAGATTAAAAATCGCATATTCAGAGAAGTTTTCAGTGACGTGGAGATATTTGAACAAACCCAAAGAATGTTAGAGAGTGAGTCTTGCATATCGGAGGATGAGAGTTCCAGACAGAATGAATAGCGAGTGCAAACGCCCTGAGGTGGAACCATGCTTGGTGTGTTTGACAAATGGCTAGGAGGCCAGCATAGTTTAAGTGGAGTGAGCCAGGGCAAGAATAGTTGGAGATGAGATTCAAGAATTAATGGGATCCAGGCCAGGCAGGTTGCTCATGCCTGTAATCCCAGCATTTTGGGAGGCTGAGTCAGGTGGATCACCTGAGGTCAGGAGTTAAAGACCAGCCTGGCCAACCTGTGGAAATCCCATCTCCACTAATAATACAAAAAAATTAGCCAGGCATGGTGGTGCATGGCTGTAATCCCAGCTATTCAGAGGCTGAGGCAGGAGAATGGCTTGAACCCGGGAGGCAGAAGTTGCAGTGAGCTGAGATTGTGCCATCGCACTCCAGCCTGGGTGACAAGAGCGAAACTCTGTCTCAAAAATAAAAGGAATAGAGAAAAAGTAAAACATAAATGTGCTAGATGATCCAACAATTCCACACCTAGGTATTTATCCAGGAGAAATATATGTCCACAAAACATGTGTATGTGAGTGTTTATAGCAGCTTTATTTGTCATAGCCAAAAACTGGAAACACCCAAATGTCCACCAACAGGTGACTGGAATAACGAACGGACTATTACAATGAAATATCAGTCAGAGATAGAAAGCAATGAACTATTGATAATCACAACAAGGATGACTCTCAATTTTGCTGAGTGACAGAAGCCACACAAAAAAGGGTACAGACAGTATGATTCCATTTGTTAAGCATTCTAGAAAACGTAAACTAATCGATGGTAGAGTTCATCAGTGCAGTGAGAGTTCATCAGTGCAGTGAGAGTTCATCAGTGCAGTGAGAGTTCATCAGTGCTCGGGACAGTATGCAGAGGGAAAACAGAAAGCAGTATTAAGAAAGGATTACAGGCAGGGTGCGGTGGATCATGCCTGTAATCCCAGCACTTTGGGAGGCCAATGAGGTGGGCAGATGACGAGGTCAGGAGTTAAAGACCAGCCTGGCCAACCTGTGGAAATCCCATCTCCACTAATAATACAAAAAAATTAGCCAGGCATGGTGGTGCATGGCTGTAATCCCAACTATTCAGAGGCTGAGGCAGGAGAATGGCTTGAACCCGGGAGGCAGAAGTTGCAGTGAGCTGAGATTGTGCCATCGCACTCCAGCCTGGGCAAAAAATCTCAAAAAAAAAAAAAAAAAAGAAAAGAAAGGACTAAAAGGAACCAGAATAAAAATATTTGACGGGGACAGATACGTTTATTAAATTGATTTTGGTGATAATTTCATGGGTGCACACATGACAAAACTTAGAAACTTTTACACTTTAAATATGTGCAGTTTACTGAATGTTAATTACACCTTGAATGACTGCATGGGGTGGCTCATGCCTGTAATCCCAACACTTTGGGAGGCTGAGGTGGGCAGATGACGAGGTCAGGAGTTAAAGACCAGCCTGGCCAACCTGTGGAAATCCCATCTCCACTAATAATACAAAAAAATTAGCCAGGCATGGTGGTGCATGGCTGTAATCCCAGCATTTTGGGAGGCTGAGTCAGGTGGATCACCTGAGGTGAGTTCGAGACCAGCCTGACCAACATGGAGAAACCCTGTATCTACTAAAAATACAAAATTAGCCGGGTGTGGTGGCGCAGGCCTGTAATCCCAACTATTCAGAGGCTGAGGCTGCAGTGAGTTATGATTGGAACACTGCACCCTAGTCTGGGCAACAGAGCAAGATCCCATCTCAAAAATATTATACCTCAATAAAGATATTAAATAAAGAACCTAGGATGTGAAAAATAAACTATGTTTCTTTTTCTTTGTTGGGGGGGGAAGCTAAAGGAAAACAGAAATTAAAGGGAAGAGATGGAGTAACTGAGTGGTATCTGATGATACAAAAGAGGCTGGGCATGGTGACTCATGCCTGTAATCCCAACACTTTGGGAGGCTGAGGTGGGCAGATCACGAGGTCAGGAGATAAAGACCAGCCTGGCCAACCTGTGGAAATCCCATCTCCACTAATAATACAAAAAAATTAGCCAGGCATGGTGGTGCATGGCTGTAATCCCAACACTTTGGGAGGCTGAGGTGGGCAGATGACGAGGTCAGGAGTTAAAACCATCCTGGCTAACAGGGTGAAAACCCCTCTCTACTAAACATACAAAAAAAAGGAAAAAACAAATTAGCCGGGCGTGGTGGTGGGCGCCTGTAGTCCCAGCTACTCAGGGGGCTGAGGCAGGAGAGTGACATGAACCCGGGAGGCAGAAGTTGCAGTGAGCTGAGATTGTGCCATCGCACTCCAGCCTGGGCAAAAAAATCTCAAAAAAAAAAAAAGAAAAAGAAAAGGCAACCAAAGAGATGGACAAGGGCTAGATGTCAGAGGAACTCCCAGATTAACAAATCCTTTTGCACATGGAGATAGCAGATCCATCCCCAAGTCCTCAATGTTCTCACAGGCCAATCTGCCGTGCATCTTTTGCCCATTTAGTTATTGGGTGCCATTAACTGGAAGACTCCAGGAATCACTGCTGACATCCTGGAAGATTCTTCCAGCCCTTACCTACCACCTCCCCATCCAGGATCCTAAATATTTAAACTGCAGCGCTATTGCCTCCAGGTGGCTCAATAACACCAGCGATCACAAAGACAAATTTGAAGCTTACATCCAGAACACTGTCTACTGTGCAGAAAAAAAATCACCATTACCCCTTCCTATGGCTATATTCTTAGTGGTAACTGTCATCTTAAATTTGTATTTAATATCTCCTTAGCTTTTACTGAAAGTTTTATTATATATGTTGCGGTCCCGAACAAAATATTTGTTTACTTATACACAATTTTGGACAAGTTATGAACAAATCTTATAGGAATTTTATAGAATCCAGGGAAAAATTAGTATAGAATTGACGTCTTTAACATATCGAGACTTCTAATTCATAAGCATGATATGTTTCTCTGTTAATTTAGGCTTTCTATATTGTATTTCAATAAGGTTTTCTAACTTTTCCACAAATTCTTGAACATGTTGTGTATGAAATGTTCATAGGTACTGAGAAGCACTTTTTCTTTCAATTGTTAGCAGTTTGACTATGATCTGTTTAGGTTTGATTTCTTTCCTTTCCTTTTTTTTGAGACAGAGTTTCATTCTGGAGTGCAGTGGCAGGATCTCGCCTCACAGCAACCTCTGGCCTCCCAGGTTAAGCGATTCTCCTGCCACAGCCTCCATAGTAGCTGGGCTTATAGGCGTGTGCCACCATGCCCAGCTAATTTTGTATTATTAGTAGAGATGAGGTTTCACCATGTTGGCCAGGCTGGTGTTGAACCCTTAACCTCAGGTGATCCGCCCGCCTGGGCCTCCCAAAGTGCTGGGATTACAGGCGTGAGCCAGCGTGCCTGGCGAGAGTAGTTTTTTTTTTTTTAAAGATTAAAAATCGCATATTCAGAGAAGTTTTCAGTGACGTGGAGATATTTGAACAAACCCAAAGAATGTTAGAGAGTGAGTCTTGCATATGGAGGATGAGAGTTCCAGACAGAATGAATAGCGAGTGCAAACGCCCTGAGTTGGAACCATGCTTGGTGTGTTTGACAAATGGCTAGGAGGCCAGCATAGTTTAAGTGGAGTGAGCCAGGGCAAGAATAGTTGGAGATGAGATTCAAGAATTAATGGGATCCAGGCCAGGCAGGTTGCTCATGCCTGTAATCCCAGCATTTTGGGAGGCTGAGTCAGGTGGATCACCTGAGGTCAGGAGATTGAAACCATCCTGGCTAACACGGTGAAAACCCCGTCTCTACTAAACATACAAAAAAAGGAAAAAACAAATTAGCCGGGCGTGGTGGTGGGCGCCTGTAGTCCCAGCTACTCAGGGGCTGAGGCAGGAGAGTGACATGAACCCGGGAGGCAGAAGTTGCAGTGAGCTGAGATTGTGCCATCGCACTCCAGCCTGGGCAAAAAAATCTCAAAAAAAAAAAAAAAAAAAGAAAAGAAAGGACTACAAGGAAGCAGAAGAAAATATTTGACGGGGACAGATACGTTTATTATCTTGATTTTGGTGATAATTTCATGGGTGCACACATGACAAAACTTAGAAACTTTTACACTTTAAATATGTGCAGTTTACTGAATGTTAATTACACCTTGAATGACTGCATGGGGTGGCTCATGCCTGTAATCCCAGCATTTTGGGAGGCTGAGGTGGGCAGATGACGAGGTCAGGAGTTAAAGACCAGCCTGGCCAACCTGTGGAAATCCCATCTCCACTAATAATACAAAAAAATTAGCCAGGCATGGTGGTGCATGGCTGTAATCCCAGCACTTTGGGAGGCTGAGGTGGGCAGATGACGAGGTCAGGAGTTGAAACCATCCTGGCTAACAGGGTGAAAACCCCTCTCTACTAAACATACAAAAAAAGGAAAAACAAATTAGCCGGGCGTGGTGGTGGGCGCCTGTAGTCCCAGCTACTCAGGGGCTGAGGCAGGAGAGTGACATCCACCTCCCCATCCAGGATCCTAAATATTTAAACTGCAGCACTATTGCCTCCAGGTGGCTCAATTACACCAGCGATCACAAAGACAAATTTGAAGCTTACATCCAGAACACTGTCTACTGTGCAGAAAAAAAATCACCATTACCCCTTCCTATGGCTATATTCTTAGTGGTAACTGTCATCTTAAATTTGTATTTAATATCTCCTTAGCTTTTACTGAAAGTTTTATTATATATGTTGCGGTCCCGAACAAAATATTTGTTTACTTATACACAATTTTGGACAAGTTATGAACAAATCTTATAGTAATTTTATAGAATCCAGGGAAAAATTAGTATAGAATTGACGTCTTTAAACATATCGAGACTTCTAATTCATAAGCAACATATGTTTATCTGTTAAATTTAGGCTATCTATATTGTATTTCAATAAGGTTTTCTAACTTTTCCACAAATTCTTGAACATGTTGTGTATGAAATGTTCATAGGTACTGAGAAGCACTTTTTCTTTCAATTGTTAGCAGTTTGACTATGATCTGTTTAGGTTTGATTTCTTTCCTTTCCTTTTTTTGAGACAGAGTTTCATTCTGGAGTGCAGTGGCAGGATCTCGCCTCACAGCAACCTCTGGCCTCCCAGGTTAAGCGATTCTCCTGCCACAGCCTCCATAGTAGCTGGGCTTATAGGCGTGTGCCACCATGCCCAGCTAAATTTTGTATTATTAGTAGAGATGAGGTTTCACCATGTTGGCCAGGCTGGTGTTGAACCCTTAACCTCAGGTGATCCGCCCGCCTGGGCCTCCCAAAGTGCTGGGATTACAGGCGTGAGCCAGCGTGCCTGGCCAGTAGTTTTTTTTTTTTTTTTTTTTTTTAAAGATTAAAAATCGCATATTCAGAGAAGTTTTCAGTGACGTGGAGATATTTGAACAAACCCAAAGAATGTTAGAGAGTGAGTCTTGCATATAGGAGGATGAGAGTTCCAGACAGAATGAATAGCGAGTGCAAACGCCCTGAGTTGGAACCATGCTTGGTGTGTTTGACAAATGGCTAGGAGGCCAGCATAGTTTAAGTGGAGTGAGCCAGGGCAAGAATAGTTGGAGATGAGATTCAAGAATTAATGGGATCCAGGCCAGGCAGGTTGCTCATGCCTGTAATCCCAGCATTTTGGGAGGCTGAGTCAGGTGGATCACCTGAGGTCAGGAGTTAAAGACCAGCCTGGCCAACCTGTGGAAATCCCATCTCCACTAATAATACAAAAAAATTAGCCAGGCATGGTGGTGCATGGCTGTAATCCCAGCATTTTGGGAGGCTGAGTCAGGTGGATCACCTGAGGTCAGGAGTTAAAGACCAGCCTGGCCAACCTGTGGAAATCCCATCTCCACTAATAATACAAAAAAATTAGCCAGGCATGGTGGTGCATGGCTGTAATCCCAGCTATTCAGAGGCTGAGGCAGGAGAGTGACATGAACCCGGGAGGCAGAAGTTGCAGTGAGCTGAGATTGTGCCATCGCACTCCAGCCTGGGCAAAAAAATCTCAAAAAAAAAAAAAGAAAAAGAAAAGGCAACCAAAGAGATGGACAAGGGCTAGATGTCAGAGGAACTCCCAGATTAACAAATCCTTTTGCACATGGAGATAGCAGATCCATCCCCAAGTCCTCAATGTTCTCACAGGCCAATCTGCCGTGCATCTTTTGCCCATTTAGTTGTGGGTGCCATTAACTGGAAGACTCCAGGAATCACTGCTGACATCCTGGAAGATTCTTCCAGCCCTTCCCTCCCACCTCCCCATCCAGGATCCTAAATATTTAAACTGCAGCACTATTGCCTCCAGGTGGCTCAATAACACCAGCGATCACAAAGACAAATTTGAAGCTTACATCCAGAACACTGTCTACTGTGCAGAAAAAAAATCACCATTACCCCTTCCTATGGCTATATTCTTAGTGGTAACTGTCATCTTAAATTTGTATTTAATATCTCCTTAGCTTTTACTGAAAGTTTTATTATATATGTTTCGGTCCCAACAAAATATTTGTTTACTTATACACAATTTTGGACAAGTTATGAACAAATCTTATAGGAATTTTATAGAATCCAGGGAAAATTAGTATAGAATTGAGTCTTGCATATGGGAGGATGAGAGTTCCAGACAGAATGAATAGCGAGTGCAAGCGCCCTGAGTTGGAACCATGCTTGGTGTGTTTGACAAATGGCTAGGAGGCCAGCATAGTTTAAGTGGAGTGAGCCAGGGCAAGAATAGTTGGAGATGAGATTCAAGAATTAATGGGATCCAGGCCAGGCAGGTTGCTCAAGCCTGTAATCCCAACAATTTGGGAGGCTGAGTCAGGTGGATCACCTGAGGTCAGGAGTTAAAGACCAGCCTGGCCAACCTGTGGAAATCCCATCTCCACTAATAATACAAAAAAATTAGCCAGGCATGGTGGTGGGCGCCTGTAGTCCCAGCTACTCAGGGGGCTGAGGCAGGAGAGTGACATGAACCCGGGAGGCGGAGCTTGCAGTCAGCCGAGATCGCGCCACTGCACTCCAGCGTGGGTGACAGAGCGAGACTCTGTGTCAAAAAAAGAAAAAGAAAAGGCAACCAAAGAGATGGACAAGGGCTAGATGTCAGAGGAACTCCCAGATTAACAAATCCTTTTGCACATGGAGATAGCAGATCCATCCCCAAGTCCTCAATGTTCTCACAGGCCAATCTGCCGTGCATCTTTTGCCCATTTAGTTATTGGGTGCCATTAACTGGAAGACTCCAGGAATCACTGCTGACATCCTGGAAGATTCTTCCAGCCCTTCCCTCCCACCTCCCCATCCAGGATCCTAAATATTTAAACTGCAGCACTATTGCCTCCAGGTGGCTCAATAACACCAGCGATCACAAAGACAAATTTGAAGCTTACATCCAGAACACTGTCTACTGTGCAGAAAAAAAATCACCATTACCCCTTCCTATGGCTATATTCTTAGTGGTAACTGTCATCTTAAATTTGTATTTAATATCTCCTTAGCTTTTACTGAAAGTTTTATTATATATGTTGCGGTCCCGAACAAAATATTTGTTTACTTATACACAATTTTGGACAAGTTATGAACAAATCTTATAGGAATTTTATAGAATCCAGGGAAAAATTAGTATAGAATTGACGTCTTTAACATATCGAGACTTCTAATTCATAAGCATGATATGTTTCTCTGTTAATTTAGGCTTTCTATATTGTATTTCAATAAGGTTTTCTAACTTTTTCCACAAATTCTTGAACATGTTGTGTATGAAATGTTCATAGGTACTGAGAAGCACTTTTTCTTTCAATTGTTAGCAGTTTGACTATGATCTGTTTAGGTTTGATTTCTTTCCTTTCCTTTTTTTGAGACAGAGTTTCATTCTGGAGTGCAGTGGCAGGATCTCGCCTCACAGCAACCTCTGGCCTCCCAGGTTAAAGCGATTCTCCTGCCACAGCCTCCATAGTAGCTGGGCTTATAGGCGTGTGCCACCATGCCCAGCTAATTTTTGTATTATTAGTAGAGATGAGGTTTCACCATGTTGGCCAGGCTGGTGTTGAACCCTTAACCTCAGGTGATCCGCCCGCCTGGGCCTCCCAAAGTGCTGGGATTACAGGCGTGAGCCAGCGTGCCTGGCCGAGAGTAGTTTTTTTTTTTTTAAAGATTAAAAATCGCATATTCAGAGAAGTTTTCAGTGACGTGGAGATATTTGAACAAACCCAAAGAATGTTAGAGAGTGAGTCTTGCATATCGGAGGATGAGAGTTCCAGACAGAATGAATAGCGAGTGCAAACGCCCTGAGGTGGAACCATGCTTGGTGTGTTTGACAAATGGCTAGGAGGCCAGCATAGTTTAAGTGGAGTGAGCCAGGGCAAGAATAGTTGGAGATGAGATTCAAGAATTAATGGGATCCAGGCCAGGCAGGTTGCTCATGCCTGTAATCCCAGCACTTTGGGAGGCTGAGGTGGGCAGATGACGAGGTCAGGAGTTCGAAACCATCCTGGCTAACAGGGTGAAAACCCCTCTCTACTAAACATACAAAAAAAAGGAAAAAACAAATTAGCCGGGCGTGGTGGTGGGCGCCTGTAGTCCCAGCTACTCAGGGGGCTGAGGCAGGAGAGTGACATGAACCCGGGAGGCGGAGCTTGCAGTCAGCCGAGATCGCGCCACTGCACTCCAGCGTGGGTGACAGGCGAGACTCTGTGTCAAAAAAGGAAAAAGAAAAGGCAACCAAAGAGATGGACAAGGGCTAGATGTCAGAGGAACTCCCAGATTAACAAATCCTTTTGCACATGGAGATAGCAGATCCATCCCCAAGTCCTCAATGTTCTCACAGGCCAATCTGCCGTGCATCTTTTGCCCATTTAGTTATTGGGTGCCATTAACTGGAAGACTCCAGGAATCACTGCTGACATCCTGGAAGATTCTTCCAGCCCTTCCCTCCCACCTCCCCATCCAGGATCCTAAATATTTAAACTGCAGCACTATTGCCTCCAGGTGGCTCAATAACACCAGCGATCACAAAGACAAATTTGAAGCTTACATCCAGAACACTGTCTACTGTGCAGAAAAAAAATCACCATTACCCCTTCCTATGGCTATATTCTTAGTGGTAACTGTCATCTTAAATTTGTATTTAATATCTCCTTAGCTTTTACTGAAAGTTTTATTATATATGTTGCGGTCCCGAACAAAATATTTGTTTACTTATACACAATTTTGGACAAGTTATGAACAAATCTTATAGGAATTTTATAGAATCCAGGGAAAAATTAGTATAGAATTGACGTCTTTAACATATCGAGACTTCTAATTCATAAGCATGATATGTTTCTCTGTTAATTTAGGCTTTCTATATTGTATTTCAATAAGGTTTTCTAACTTTTTCCACAAATTCTTGAACATGTTGTGTATGAAATGTTCATAGGTACTGAGAAGCACTTTTTCTTTCAATTGTTAGCAGTTTGACTATGATCTGTTTAGGTTTGATTTCTTTCCTTTCCTTTTTTTTGAGACAGAGTTTCATTCTGGAGTGCAGTGGCAGGATCTCGCCTCACAGCAACCTCTGGCCTCCCAGGTTAAAGCGATTCTCCTGCCACAGCCTCCATAGTAGCTGGGCTTATAGGCGTGTGCCACCATGCCCAGCTAATTTTCTATATTGTATTTCAATAAGGTTTTCTAACTTTTTCCACAAATTCTTGAACATGTTGTGTATGAAATGTTCATAGGTACTGAGAAGCACTTTTTCTTTCAATTGTTAGCAGTTTGACTATGATCTGTTTAGGTTTGATTTCTTTCCTTTCCTTTTTTTTTTTTTTTGAGACAGAGTTTCATTCTGGAGTGCAGTGGCAGGATCTCGCCTCACAGCAACCTCTGGCCTCCCAGGTTAAAGCGATTCTCCTGCCACAGCCTCCATAGTAGCTGGGCTTATAGGCGTGTGCCACCATGCCCAGCTAATTTTTGTATTATTAGTAGAGATGAGGTTTCACCATGTTGGCCAGGCTGGTGTTGAACCCTTAACCTCAGGTGATCCGCCCGCCTGGGCCTCCCAAAGTGCTGGGATTACAGGCGTGAGCCAGCGTGCCTGGCCGAGAGTAGTTTTTTTTTTTTTTTTTAAAGATTAAAAATCGCATATTCAGAGAAGTTTTCAGTGACGTGGAGATATTTGAACAAACCCAAAGAATGTTAGAGAGTGAGTCTTGCATATCGGAGGATGAGAGTTCCAGACAGAATGAATAGCGAGTGCAAACGCCCTGAGGTGGAACCATGCTTGGTGTGTTTGACAAATGGCTAGGAGGCCAGCATAGTTTAAGTGGAGTGAGCCAGGGCAAGAATAGTTGGAGATGAGATTCAAGAATTAATGGGATCCAGGCCAGGCAGGTTGCTCATGCCTGTAATCCCAGCATTTTGGGAGGCTGAGTCAGGTGGATCACCTGAGGTCAGGAGTTAAAGACCAGCCTGGCCAACCTGTGGAAATCCCATCTCCACTAATAATACAAAAAATTAGCCAGGCATGGTGGTGCATG
This sequence comes from Hoolock leuconedys, assembly GCA_023748175.1. Taxonomy (NCBI): domain Eukaryota; kingdom Metazoa; phylum Chordata; class Mammalia; order Primates; family Hylobatidae; genus Hoolock; species Hoolock leuconedys. The sequence goes on from JAKGGE010001390.1 coordinate 20,887, forward strand.
GCTGTAATCCCAGCATTTTGGGAGGCTGAGTCAGGTGGATCACCTGAGGTCAGGAGTTAAAGACCAGCCTGGCCAACCTGTGGAAATCCCATCTCCACTAATAATACAAAAATTAGCCAGGCATGGTGGTGCATGGCTGTAATCCCAGCATTTTGGGAGGCTGAGTCAGGTGGATCACCTGAGGTCAGGAGTTAAAGACCAGCCTGGCCAACCTGTGGAAATCCCATCTCCACTAATAATACAAAAATTAGCCAGGCATGGTGGTGCATGGCTGTAATCCCAGCATTTTGGGAGGCTGAGTCAGGTGGATCACCTCAAAAAAAAGGGTACAGACAGTATGATTCCATTTGTTAAGCATTCTAGAAAACGTAAACTAATCGATGGTAGAGTTCATCAGTGCAGTGAGAGTTCATCAGTGCAGTGAGAGTTCATCAGTGCAGTGAGAGTTCATCAGTGCAGTGAGAGTTCATCAGTGCAGTGAGAGTTCATCAGTGCAGTGAGAGTTCATCAGTGCAGTGAGAGTTCATCAGTGCAGTGAGAGTTCATCAGTGCAGTGAGAGTTCATCAGTGCAGTGAGAGTTCATCAGTGCAGTGAGAGTTCATCAGTGCAGTGAGAGTTCATCAGTGCAGTGAGAGTTCATCAGTGCAGTGAGAGTTCATCAGTGCAGTGAGAGTTCATCAGTGCAGTGAGAGTTCATCAGTGCAGTGAGAGTTCATCAGTGCAGTGAGAGTTCATCAGTGCAGTGAGAGTTCATCAGTGCAGTGAGAGTTCATCAGTGCAGTGAGAGTTCATCAGTGCAGTGAGAGTTCATCAGTGCAGTGAGAGTTCATCAGTGCAGTGAGAGTTCATCAGTGCAGTGAGAGTTCATCAGTGCAGTGAGAGTTCATCAGTGCAGTGAGAGTTCATCAGTGCAGTGAGAGTTCATCAGTGCAGTGAGAGTTCATCAGTGCAGTGAGAGTTCATCAGTGCAGTGAGAGTTCATCAGTGCAGTGAGAGTTCATCAGTGCAGTGAGAGTTCATCAGTGCAGTGAGAGTTCATCAGTGCAGTGAGAGTTCATCAGTGCAGTGAGAGTTCATCAGTGCAGTGAGAGTTCATCAGTGCAGTGAGAGTTCATCAGTGCAGTGAGAGTTCATCAGTGCAGTGAGAGTTCATCAGTGCAGTGAGAGTTCATCAGTGCAGTGAGAGTTCATCAGTGCAGTGAGAGTTCATCAGTGCAGTGAGAGTTCATCAGTGCAGTGAGAGTTCATCAGTGCAGTGAGAGTTCATCAGTGCAGTGAGAGTTCATCAGTGCAGTGAGAGTTCATCAGTGCAGTGAGAGTTCATCAGTGCAGTGAGAGTTCATCAGTGCAGTGAGAGTTCATCAGTGCAGTGAGAGTTCATCAGTGCAGTGAGAGTTCATCAGTGCAGTGAGAGTTCATCAGTGCAGTGAGAGTTCATCAGTGCAGTGAGAGTTCATCAGTGCAGTGAGAGTTCATCAGTGCAGTGAGAGTTCATCAGTGCAGTGAGAGTTCATCAGTGCAGTGAGCCAGGGCAAGAATAGTTGGAGATGAGATTCAAGAATTAATGGGATCCAGGCCAGGCAGGTTGCTCATGCCTGTAATCCCAGCATTTTGGGAGGCTGAGTCAGGTGGATCACCTGAGGTCAGGAGTTAAAGACCAGCCTGGCCAACCTGTGGAAATCCCATCTCCACTAATAATACAAAAAAATTAGCCAGGCATGGTGGTGCATGGCTGTAATCCCAGCTATTCAGAGGCTGAGGCAGGAGAATGGCTTGAACCCGGGAGGCAGAAGTTGCAGTGAGCTGAGATTGTGCCATCGCACTCCAGCCTGGGTGACAAGAGCGAAACTCTGTCTCAAAAATAAAAGGAATAGAGAAAAAGTAAAACATAAATGTGCTAGATGATCCAACAATTCCACACCTAGGTATTTATCAGGAGAAATATATGTCCACAAAAACATGTGTATGTGAGTGTTTATAGCAGCTTTATTTGTCATAGCCAAAAACTGGAAACACCCAAATGTCCACCAACAGGTGACTGGAATAACGAACGGACTATTACAATGAAATATCAGTCAGAGATAGAAAGCAATGAACTATTGATAATCACAACAAGGATGACTCTCAATTTTGCTGAGTGACAGAAGCCACACAAAAAAGGGTACAGACAGTATGATTCCATTTGTTAAGCATTCTAGAAAACGTAAACTAATCGATGGTAGAGTTCATCAGTGCAGTGAGAGTTCATCAGTGCAGTGAGAGTTCATCAGTGCAGTGAGAGTTCATCAGTGCTCGGGACAGTATGCAGAGGGAAAACAGAAAGCAGTATTAAGAAAGGATTACAGGCCGGGTGCGGTGGCTCATGCCTGTAATCCCAACTACTCAGAGGCTGAGGCAGGAGAATCGCTTGAACCCGGGAGGCAGAAGTTGCAGTGAGCTGAGATTGTGCCATCGCACTCCAGCCTGGGTGACAAGAGCGAAACTCTGTCTCAAAAAATAAAAGGAATAGAGAAAAAGTAAAACATAAATGTGCTAGATGATCCAACAATTCCACACCTAGGTATTTATCCAGGAGAAATATATGTCCACAAAAACATGTGTATGTGAGTGTTTATAGCAGCTTTATTTGTCATAGCCAAAAACTGGAAACACCCAAATGTCCACCAACAGGTGACTGGAATAACGAACGGACTATTACAATGAAATATCAGTCAGAGATAGAAAGCAATGAACTATTGATAATCACAACAAGGATGACTCTCCAATTTTGCTGAGTGACAGAAGCCACACAAAAAAGGGTACAGACAGTATGATTCCATTTGTTAAGCATTCTAGAAAACGTAAACTAATCGATGGTAGAGTTCATCAGTGCAGTGAGAGTTCATCAGTGCAGTGAGAGTTCATCAGTGCAGTGAGAGTTCATCAGTGCTCAGGACAGTATGCAGAGGGAAAACAGAAAGCAGTATTAAGAAAGGATTACAGGCCGGGTGCGGTGGCTCATGCCTGTAATCCCAACACTTTGGGAGGCTGAGGTGGGCAGATCACGAGGTCAGGAGATCGAAACCATCCTGGCTAACAGGGTGAAAACCCCTCTCTACTAAACATACAAAAAAGGAAAAACAAATTAGCCGGGTGTGGTGGCGCAGGCCTGTAATCCCAGCACTTTGGGAGATCGAGGCAGGAGGATCATTGAAACCAGGAATTCAAGACTAGCCTACGCAACATGGAGAAACCCTGTATCTACTAAAAATACAAAATTAGCCGGGTGTGCTGGCGGGCGCCTGTAGTCCCAGCTACTCAGACAGGCTGAGGCAGGAGAGTGACATGAACCCGGGAGGCAGAAGTTGCAGTGAGCTGAGATTGTGCCATCGCACTCCAGCCTGGGCAAAAAAATCTCAAAAAAAAAAAAAAAAAGAAAAGAAAAGGCAACCAAAGAGATGGACAAGGGCTAGATGTCAGAGGAACTCCCAGATTAACAAATCCTTTTGCACATGGAGATAGCAGATCCATCCCCAAGTCCTCAATGTTCTCACAGGCCAATCTGCCGTGCATCTTTTGCCCATTTAGTTATTGGGTGCCATTAACTGGAAGACTCAGGAATCACTGCTGACATCCTGGAAGATTCTTCCAGCCCTTCCCTCCACCTCCCCATCCAGGATCCTAAATATTTAAACTGCAGCACTATTGCCTCCAGGTGGCTCAATTACACCAGCGATCACAAAGACAAATTTGAAGCTTACATCCAGAACACTGTCTACTGTGCAGAAAAAAAATCACCATTACCCCTTCCTATGGCTATATTCTTAGTGGTAACTGTCATCTTAAATTTGTATTTAATATCTCCTTAGCTTTTACTGAAAGTTTTATTATATATGTTGCGGTCCCGAACAAAATATTTGTTTACTTATACACAATTTTGGACAAGTTATGAACAAATCTTATAGGAATTTTATAGAATCCAGGGAAAAATTAGTATAGAATTGACGTCTTTAACATATCGAGACTTCTAATTCATAAGCATGATATGTTTCTCTGTTAATTTAGGCTTTCTATATTGTATTTCAATAAGGTTTTCTAACTTTTTCCACAAATTCTTGAACATGTTGTGTATGAAATGTTCATAGGTACTGAGAAGCACTTTTTCTTTCAATTGTTAGCAGTTTGACTATGATCTGTTTAGGTTTGATTTCTTTCCTTTCCTTTTTTTGAGACAGAGTTTCATTCTGGAGTGCAGTGGCAGGATCTCGCCTCACAGCAACCTCTGGCCTCCCAGGTTAAAGCGATTCTCCTGCCACAGCCTCCATAGTAGCTGGGCTTATAGGCGTGTGCCACCACGCCCAGCTAATTTTTGTATTTTTAGTAGAGATGAGGTTTCACTGGAGCCCAGAAGGCTGAGGCTGCAGTGAGTTATGATTGGAACACTGCACCCTAGTCTGGGCAACAGAGCAAGATCCCATCTCAAAATATTATACCTCAATAAAGATATTAAATAAAGAACCTAGGATGTGAAAAATAAACTATGTATCATTTTCTTTGTAGGGTGGGGAAGCAAAAGGAAAACAGAAATTAAAGGGAAGAGAATGGAGTAACAGAGTGGTATCTGATGATACAAAGAGGCTGGGCATGGTGACTCATGCCTGTAATCCCAGCACTTTGGGAGGCTGAGGTGGGCAGATGACCTGAGGTCAGGAGTTAAAGACCAGCCTGGCCAACCTGTGGAAATCCCATCTCCACTAATAATACAAAAAAATTAGCCAGGCATGGTGGTGCATGGCTGTAATCCCAGCATTTTGGGAGGCTGAGTCAGGTGGATCACCTGAGGTCAGGAGTTAAAGACCAGCCTGGCCAACCTGTGGAAATCCCATCTCCACTAATAATACAAAAAAATTAGCCAGGCATGGTGGTGCATGGCTGTAATCCCAGCATTTTGGGAGGCTGAGTCAGGTGGATCACCTGAGGTCAGGAGTTGAAACCATCCTGGCTAACAGGGTGAAAACCCCTCTCTACTAAACATACAAAAAAGGAAAAACAAATTAGCCGGGCGTGGTGGTGGGCGCCTGTAGTCCCAGCTACTCAGGAGGCTGAGGCAGGAGAATGGCTTGAACCCGGGAGGCAGAAGTTGCAGTGAGCTGAGATCGCGCCATTGCACTCCAGCCTGGGTGACAAGAGCGAAACTCTGTCTCAAAAAATAAAAGGAATAGAGAAAAAGTAAAACATAAATGTGCTAGATGATCCAACAATTCCACACCTAGGTATTTATCCAGGAGAAATATATGTCCACAAAACATGTGTATGTGAGTGTTTATAGCAGCTTTATTTGTCATAGCCGAAAACTGGAAACACCCAAATGTCCACCAACAGGTGACTGGAATAACGAACGGACTATTACAATGAAATATCAGTCAGAGATAGAAAGCAATGAACTATTGATAATCACAACAAGGATGACTCTCCAATTTTGCTGAGTGACAGAAGCGAGACTCTGTGTCAAAAAAGAAAAGAAAAGGCAACCAAAGAGATGGACAAGGGCTAGATGTCAGAGGAACTCCCAGATTAACAAATCCTTTTGCACATGGAGATAGCAGATCCATCCCCAAGTCCTCAATGTTCTCACAGGCCAATCTGCCGTGCATCTTTTGCCCATTTAGTTATTGGGTGCCATTAACTGGAAGACTCAGGAATCACTGCTTTTTTACTGAAAGTTTTATTATATATGTTGCGGTCCCGAACAAAATATTTGTTTACTTATACACAATTTTGGACAAGTTATGAACAAATCTTATAGGAATTTTATAGAATCCAGGGAAAAATTAGTATAGAATTGACGTCTTTAACATATCGAGACTTCTAATTCATAAGCATGATATGTTTCTCTGTTAATTTAGGCTTTCTATATTGTATTTCAATAAGGTTTTCTAACTTTTTCCACAAATTCTTGAACATGTTGTGTATGAAATGTTCATAGGTACTGAGAAGCACTTTTCTTTCAATTGTTAGCAGTTTGACTATGATCTGTTTAGGTTTGATTTCTTTCCTTTCCTTTTTTTGAGACAGAGTTTCATTCTGGAGTGCAGTGGCAGGATCTCGCCTCACAGCAACCTCTGGCCTCCCAGGTTAAGCGATTCTCCTGCCACAGCCTCCATAGTAGCTGGGCTTATAGGCGTGTGCCACCATGCCCAGCTAATTTGTGTATTATTAGTAGAGATGAGGTTTCACCATGTTGGCCAGGCTGGTGTTGAACCCTTAACCTCAGGTGATCCGCCCGCCTGGGCCTCCCAAAGTGCTGGGATTACAGGCGTGAGCCAGCGTGCCTGGCCGAGAGTAGTTTTTTTTTTTTTTAAAGATTAAAATCGCATATTCAGAGAAGTTTTCAGTGACGTGGAGATATTTGAACAAACCCAAAGAATGTTAGAGAGTGAGTCTTGCATATCGGAGGATGAGAGTTCCAGACAGAATGAATAGCGAGTGCAAACGCCCTGAGGTGGAACCATGCTTGGTGTGTTTGACAAATGGCTAGGAGGCCAGCATAGTTTAAGTGGAGTGAGCCAGGGCAAGAATAGTTGGAGATGAGATTCAAGAATTAATGGGATCCAGGCCAGGCACTGTGGCTCATGCCTATAATCCCAACTATTCAGAGGCTGAGGCAGGAGAATGGCTTGAACCCGGGAGGCAGAAGTTGCAGTGAGCTGAGATCGCGACATAGCACTCCAGCCTGGGTGACAACAGCGAAACTCTGTCTCAAAAATAAAAGGAATAGAGAAAAAGTAAAACATAAATGTGCTAGATGATCCAACAATTCCACACCTAGGTATTTATCCAGGAGAAATATATGTCCACAAAAACATGTGTATGTGAGTGTTTATAGCAGCTTTATTTGTCATAGCCAAAAACTGGAAACACCCAAATGTCCACCAACAGGTGACTGGAATAACGAACGGACTATTACAATGAAATATCAGTCAGAGATAGAAAGCAATGAACTATTGATAATCACAACAAGGATGACTCTCCAATTTTGCTGAGTGACAGAAGCCACACAAAAAAGGGTACAGACAGTATGATTCCATTTGTTAAGCATTCTAGAAAACGTAAACTAATCGATGGTAGAGTTCATCAGTGCAGTGAGAGTTCATCAGTGCAGTGAGAGTTCATCAGTGCAGTGAGAGTTCATCAGTGCAGTGAGAGTTCATCAGTGCAGTGAGAGTTCATCAGTGCAGTGAGAGTTCATCAGTGCAGTGAGAGTTCATCAGTGCAGTGAGAGTTCATCAGTGCAGTGAGAGTTCATCAGTGCAGTGAGAGTTCATCAGTGCAGTGAGAGTTCATCAGTGCAGTGAGAGTTCATCAGTGCAGTGAGAGTTCATCAGTGCAGTGAGAGTTCATCAGTGCAGTGAGAGTTCATCAGTGCAGTGAGAGTTCATCAGTGCAGTGAGAGTTCATCAGTGCAGTGAGAGTTCATCAGTGCAGTGAGAGTTCATCAGTGCAGTGAGAGTTCATCAGTGCAGTGAGAGTTCATCAGTGCAGTGAGAGTTCATCAGTGCAGTGAGAGTTCATCAGTGCAGTGAGAGTTCATCAGTGCAGTGAGAGTTCATCAGTGCAGTGAGAGTTCATCAGTGCAGTGAGAGTTCATCAGTGCAGTGAGAGTTCATCAGTGCAGTGAGAGTTCATCAGTGCAGTGAGAGTTCATCAGTGCAGTGAGAGTTCATCAGTGCAGTGAGAGTTCATCAGTGCAGTGAGAGTTCATCAGTGCAGTGAGAGTTCATCAGTGCAGTGAGAGTTCATCAGTGCAGTGAGAGTTCATCAGTGCAGTGAGAGTTCATCAGTGCAGTGAGAGTTCATCAGTGCAGTGAGAGTTCATCAGTGCAGTGAGAGTTCATCAGTGCAGTGAGAGTTCATCAGTGCAGTGAGAGTTCATCAGTGCAGTGAGAGTTCATCAGTGCAGTGAGAGTTCATCAGTGCAGTGAGAGTTCATCAGTGCAGTGAGAGTTCATCAGTGCAGTGAGAGTTCATCAGTGCAGTGAGAGATACGTTTATTATCTTGATTTTGGTGATAATTTCATGGGTGCACACATGACAAAACTTAGAAACTTTACACTTTAAATATGTGCAGTTTACTGAATGTTAATTACACCTTGAATGACTGCATGGGGTGGCTCATGCCTGTGATCCCTACACTTTGGGAGATCGAGGCAGGAGGATCATTTGAAGCCAGGAATTCAAGACTAGCCTACATAACATGGAGAAACCCTGTCTCGATAAAAATACTAAAAGGTTAGCTGGCTGTGGTGGTGCACGCCTGTATTCCCGGGTACTTGGGAAGCTGAGGTGGGAGGATCACTGGAGCCCAGAAGGCTGAGGCTGCAGTGAGTTATGATTGGAACACTGCACCCTAGTCTGGGCAACAGAGCAAGATCCCATCTCAAAAATATTATACCTCAATAAAGATATTAAATAAAGAACCTAGGATGTGAAAAATAAACTATGTTTCTTTTTCTTTGTTGGGGGGGGAAGCTAAAGGAAAACAGAAATTAAAGGGAAGAGATGGAGTAACTGAGTGGTATCTGATGATACAAAGAGGCTGGGCATGGTGACTCATGCCTGTAATCCCAGCACTTTGGGAGGCTGAGTCAGGTGGATCACCTGAGGTCAGGAGTTAAAGACCAGCCTGGCCAACCTGTGGAAATCCCATCTCCACTAATAATACAAAAAAAAAAAGAAAAGAAAAGGCAACCAAAGAGATGGACAAGGGCTAGATGTCAGAGGAACTCCCAGATTAACAAATCCTTTTGCACATGGAGATAGCAGATCCATCCCCAAGTCCTCAATGTTCTCACAGGCCAATCTGCCGTGCATCTTTTGCCCATTTAGTTATTGGGTGCCATTAACTGGAAGACTCCAGGAATCACTGCTGACATCCTGGAAGATTCTTCCAGCCCTTCCCTCCACCTCCCCATCCAGGATCCTAAATATTTAAACTGCAGCACTATTGCCTCCAGGTGGATCAAGTAAACCAGCGATCACAAAGACAAATTTGAAGCTTACATAAAGAACACTGTCTACTGTGCAGAAAAAAAATCACCATTACCCCTTCCTATGGCTATATTCTTAGTGGTAACTGTCATCTTAAATTTGTATTTAATATCTCCTTAGCTTTTACTGAAAGTTTTATTATATATGTTTAGGTCCCGAACAAAATATTTGTTTACTTATACACAATTTTGGACAAGTTATGAACAAATCTTATAGGAATTTTATAGAATCCAGGGAAAAATTAGTATAGAATTGACGTCTTTAACATATCGAGACTTCTAATTCATAAGCATGATATGTTTCTCTGTTAATTTAGGCTTTCTATATTGTATTTCAATAAGGTTTTCTAACTTTTCCACAAATTCTTGAACATGTTGTGTATGAAATGTTCATAGGTACTGAGAAGCACTTTTCTTTCAATTGTTAGCAGTTTGACTATGATCTGTTTAGGTTTGATTTCTTTCCTTTCCTTTTTTTGAGACAGAGTTTCATTCTGGAGTGCAGTGGCAGGATCTCGCCTCACAGCAACCTCTGGCCTCCCAGGTTAAAGCGATTCTCCTGCCACAGCCTCCATAGTAGCTGGGCTTATAGGCGTGTGCCACCATGCCCAGCTAATTTGTGTATTATTAGTAGAGATGAGGTTTCACCATGTTGGCCAGGCTGGTGTTGAACCCTTAACCTCAGGTGATCCGCCCGCCTGGGCCTCCCAAAGTGCTGGGATTACAGGCGTGAGCCAGCGTGCCTGGCCGAGAGTAGTTTTTTTTTTTTTTTTTTAAAGATTAAAAATCGCATATTCAGAGAAGTTTTCAGTGACGTGGAGATATTTGAACAAACCCAAAGAATGTTAGAGAGTGAGTCTTGCATATCGGAGGATGAGAGTTCCAGACAGAATGAATAGCGAGTGCAAACGCCCTGAGGTGGAACCATGCTTGGTGTGTTTGACAAATGGCTAGGAGGCCAGCATAGTTTAAGTGGAGTGAGCCAGGGCAAGAATAGTTGGAGATGAGATTCAAGAATTAATGGGATCCAGGCCAGGCAGGTTGCTCATGCCTGTAATCCCAGCATTTTGGGAGGCTGAGTCATGGTGGATCACCTGAGGTCATGGAGTTAAAGACCAGCCTGGGCCAACCTGTGGAAATCCCATCTCCACTAATAATACAAAAAAAAAAAAAAAAAAGAAAAGAAAAGGCAACCAAAGAGATGGACAAGGGCTAGATGTCAGAGGAACTCCCAGATTAACAAATCCTTTTGCACATGGAGATAGCAGATCCATCCCCAAGTCCTCAATGTTCTCACAGGCCAATCTGCCGTGCATCTTTTGCCCATTTAGTTATTGGGTGCCATTAACTGGAAGACTCCAGGAATCACTGCTGACATCCTGGAAGATTCTTCCAGCCCTTCCCTCCCACCTCCCCATCCAGGATCCTAAATATTTAAACTGCAGCACTATTGCCTCCAGGTGGCTCAATTACACCAGCGATCACAAAGACAAATTTGAAGCTTACATACAGAACACTGTCTACTGTGCAGAAAAAAAATCACCATTACCCCTTCCTATGGCTATATTCTTAGTGGTAACTGTCATCTTAAATTTGTATTTAATATCTCCTTAGCTTTTACTGAAAGTTTTATTATATATGTTTAGGTCCCGAACAAAATATTTGTTTACTTATACACAATTTTGGACAAGTTATGAACAAATCTTATAGGAATTTTATAGAATCCAGGGAAAAATTAGTATAGAATTGACGTCTTTAACATATCGAGACTTCTAATTCATAAGCATGATATGTTTCTCTGTTAATTTAGGCTTTCTATATTGTATTTCAATAAGGTTTTCTAACTTTTCAAATTCTTGAACATGTTGTGTATGAAATGTTCATAGGTACTGAGAAGCACTTTTCTTTCAATTGTTAGCAGTTTGACTATGATCTGTTTAGGTTTGATTTCTTTCCTTTCCTTTTTTTTGAGACAGAGTTTCATTCTGGAGTGCAGTGGCAGGATCTCGCCTCACAGCAACCTCTGGCCTCCCAGGTTCAAGCGATTCTCCTGCCACAGCCTCCATAGTAGCTGGGCTTATAGGCGTGTGCCACCATGCCCAGCTAATTTGTGTATTATTAGTAGAGATGAGGTTTCACCATGTTGGCCAGGCTGGTGTTGAACCCTTAACCTCAGGTGATCCGCCCGCCTGGGCCTCCCAAAGTGCTGGGATTACAGGCGTGAGCCAGCGTGCCTGGCCGAGAGTAGTTTTTTTTTTTTTTTTTTTTTTAAAGATTAAAATCGCATATTCAGAGAAGTTTTCAGTGACGTGGAGATATTTGAACAAACCCAAAGAATGTTAGAGAGTGAGTCTTGCATATCGGAGGATGAGAGTTCCAGACAGAATGAATAGCGAGTGCAAACGCCCTGAGGTGGAACCATGCTTGGTGTGTTTGACAAATGGCTAGGAGGCCAGCATAGTTTAAGTGGAGTGAGCCAGGGCAAGAATAGTTGGAGATGAGATTCAAGAATTAATGGGATCCAGGCCAGGCAGGTTGCTCATGCCTGTAATCCCAGCATTTTGGGAGGCTGAGTCAGGTGGATCACCTGAGGTCAGGAGTTAAAGACCAGCCTGGCCAACCTGTGGAAATCCCATCTCCACTAATAATACAAAAAAATTAGCCAGGCATGGTGGTGCATGGCTGTAATCCCAGCTATTCAGAGGCTGAGGCAGGAGAATGGCTTGAACCCGGGAGGCAGAAGTTGCAGTGAGCTGAGATCGTGCCATCGCACTCCAGCCTGGGTGACAAGAGCGAAACTCTGTCTCAAAAATAAAAGGAATAGAGAAAAGTAAAACATAAATGTGCTAGATGATCCAACAATTCCACACCTAGGTATTTATCCAGGAGAAATACATGTCCACAAAAACATGTGTATGTGAGTGTTTATAGCAGCTTTATTTGTCATAGCCAAAAACTGGAAACACCCAAATGTCCACCAACAGGTGACTGGAATAACGAACGGACTATTACAATGAAATATCAGTCAGAGATAGAAAGCAATGAACTATTGATAATCACAACAAGGATGACTCTCCAATTTTGCTGAGTGACAGAAGCCACACAAAAAGGGTACAGACAGTATGATTCCATTTGTTAAGCATTCTAGAAAACGTAAACTAATCGATGGTAGAGTTCATCAGTGCAGTGAGAGTTCATCAGTGCAGTGAGAGTTCATCAGTGCAGTGAGAGTTCATCAGTGCAGTGAGAGTTCATCAGTGCAGTGAGAGTTCATCAGTGCAGTGAGAGTTCATCAGTGCAGTGAGAGTTCATCAGTGCAGTGAGAGTTCATCAGTGCAGTGAGAGTTCATCAGTGCTCGGGACAGTATGCAGAGGGAAAACAGAAAGCAGTATTAAGAAAGGATTACAGGCGGGTGCGGTGGCTCATGCCTGTAATCCCAGCATTTTGGGAGGCTGAGTCAGGTGGATCACCTGAGGTCAGGAGTTAAAGACCAGCCTGGCCAACCTGTGGAAATCCCATCTCCACTAATAATACAAAAAAATTAGCCAGGCATGGTGGTGCATGGCTGTAATCCCAACTATTCAGAGGCTGAGGCTGCAGTGAGTTATGATTGGAACACTGCACCCTAGTCTGGGCAACAGAGCAAGATCCCATCTCAAAATATTATACCTCAATAAAGATATTAAATAAAGAACCTAGGATGTGAAAAATAAACTATGTTTCTTTTTCTTTGTTGGGGAAGCTAAAGGAAAACAGAAATTAAAGGGAAGAGATGGAGTAACTGAGTGGTATCTGATGATACAAAGAGGCTGGGCATGGTGACTCATGCCTGTAATCCCAACTATTCAGAGGCTGAGGCTGCAGTGAGTTATGATTGGAACACTGCACCCTAGTCTGGGCAACAGAGCAAGATCCCATCTCAAAATATTATACCTCAATAAAGATATTAAATAAAGAACCTAGGATGTGAAAAATAAACTATGTTTCTTTTTCTTTGTTGGGGGGGGAAGCTAAAGGAAAACAGAAATTAAAGGGAACAGATGGAGTAACTGAGTGGTATCTGATGATACAAAGAGGCTGGGCATGGTGACTCATGCCTGTAATCCCAACTATTCAGAGGCTGAGGCTGCAGTGAGTTATGATTGGAACACTGCACCCTAGTCTGGGCAACAGAGCAAGATCCCATCTCAAAATATTATACCTCAATAAAGATATTAAATAAAGAACCTAGGATGTGAAAAATAAACTATGTTTCTTTTTCTTTGTTGGGGAAGCTAAAGGAAAACAGAAATTAAAGGGAAGAGATGGAGTAACTGAGTGGTATCTGATGATACAAAGAGGCTGGGCATGGTGACTCATGCCTGTAATCCCAGCACTTTGGGAGGCTGAGTCAGGTGGATCACCTGAGGTGAGTTCGAGACCAGCCTGACCAACATGGAGAAACCCTGTCTCGATAAAAAATACTAAAGGTTAGCTGGCTGTGGTGGTGCACGCCTGTATTCCCAGGTACTTGGGAAGCTGAGGTGGGAGGATCACTGGAGCCCAGAGGCTGAGGCAGGAGAATGGCTTGAACCCGGGAGGCAGAAGTTGCAGTGAGCTGAGATTGTGCCATCGCACTCCAGCCTGGGCAAAAAAATCTCAAAAAAAAAAAAGAAAAGAAAGGACTACAAGGAAGCAGAAGAAAATATTTGTGAGGGACAGATACGTTTATTATCTTGATTTTGGTGATAATTTCATGGGTGCACACATGACAAAACTTAGAAACTTTTACACTTTAAATATGTGCAGTTTACTGAATGTTAATTACACCTTGAATGACTGCATGGGGTGGCTCATGCCTGTAATCCCAGCACTTTGGGAGGCTGAGGTGGGCAGATGACGAGGTCAGGAGTTGAAACCATCCTGGCTAACAGGGTGAAAACCCCTCTCTACTAAACATACAAAAAAGGAAAAACAAATTAGCCGGGCGTGGTGGCGCAGGCCTGTAATCCCAGCACTTTGGGAGGCTGAGGTGGGCAGATGACGAGGTCAGGAGTTGAAACCATCCTGGCTAACAGGGTGAAAACCCCTCTCTACTAAACATACAAAAAAGGAAAAACAAATTAGCCGGGCGTGGTGGTGGGCGCCTGTAGTCCCAGCTACTCAGGGGCTGAGGCAGGAGAGTGACATGAACCTGGGAGGCGGAGCTTGCAGTCAGCGGAGATCGCGCCACTGTACTCCAGCGTGGGTGACAGACCGAGACTCTGTGTCAAAAAAAAAAGAAAAGGCAACCAAAGAGATGGACAAGGGCTAGATGTCAGAGGAACTCCCAGATTAACAAATCCTTTTGCACATGGAGATAGCAGATCCATCCCCAAGTCCTCAATGTTCTCACAGGCCAATCTGCCGTGCATCTTTTGCCCATTTAGTTATTGGGTGCCATTAACTGGAAGACTCCAGGAATCACTGCTGACATCCTGGAAGATTCTTCCAGCCCTTCCCTCCACCTCCCCATCCAGGATCCTAAATATTTAAACTGCAGCACTATTGCCTCCAGGTGGCTCAATTACACCAGCGATCACAAAGACAAATTTGAAGCTTACATCCAGAACACTGTCTACTGTGCAGAAAAAAAATCACCATTACCCCTTCCTATGGCTATATTCTTAGTGGTAACTGTCATCTTAAATTTGTATTTAATATCTCCTTAGCTTTTACTGAAAGTTTTATTATATATGTTGCGGTCCCGAACAAAATATTTGTTTACTTATACACAATTTTGGACAAGTTATGAACAAATCTTATAGGAATTTTATAGAATCCAGGGAAAAATTAGTATAGAATTGACGTCTTTAACATATCGAGACTTCTAATTCATAAGCATGATATGTTTCTCTGTTAATTTAGGCTTTCTATATTGTATTTCAATAAGGTTTTCTAACTTTTCCACAAATTCTTGAACATGTTGTGTATGAAATGTTCATAGGTACTGAGAAGCACTTTTTCTTTCAATTGTTAGCAGTTTGACTATGATCTGTTTAGGTTTGATTTCTTTCCTTTCCTTTTTTTTGAGACAGAGTTTCATTCTGGAGTGCAGTGGCAGGATCTCGCCTCACAGCAACCTCTGGCCTCCCAGGTTAAGCGATTCTCCTGCCACAGCCTCCATAGTAGCTGGGCTTATAGGCGTGTGCCACCATGCCCAGCTAATTTGTGTATTATTAGTAGAGATGAGGTTTCACCATGTTGGCCAGGCTGGTGTTGAACCCTTAACCTCAGGTGATCCGCCCGCCTGGGCCTCCCAAAGTGCTGGGATTACAGGCGTGAGCCAGCGTGCCTGGCCGAGTAGTTTTTTTTTTTTTTTTTTTTTTTTTTTTTTTTTTTTTTTTTTTTTTTGAGACAGAGTTTCATTCTGGAGTGCAGTGGCAGGATCTCGCCTCACAGCAACCTCTGGCCTCCCAGGTTAAGCGATTCTCCTGCCACAGCCTCCATAGTAGCTGGGCTTATAGGCGTGTGCCACCATGCCCAGCTAATTTGTGTATTATTAGTAGAGATGAGGTTTCACCATGTTGGCCAGGCTGGTGTTGAACCCTTAACCTCAGGTGATCCGCCCGCCTGGGCCTCCCAAAGTGCTAGGATTACAGGCGTGAGCCAGCGTGCCTGGCCGAGTAGTTTTTTTTTTTTTTTTAAAGATTAAAAATCGCATATTCAGAGAAGTTTTCAGTGACGTGGAGATATTTGAACAAACCCAAAGAATGTTAGAGAGTGAGTCTTGCATATCGGAGGATGAGAGTTCCAGACAGAATGAATAGCGAGTGCAAACGCCCTGAGGTGGAACCATGCTTGGTGTGTTTGACAAATGGCTAGGAGGCCAGCATAGTTTAAGTGGAGTGAGCCAGGGCAAGAATAGTTGGAGATGAGATTCAAGAATTAATGGGATCCAGGCCAGGCAGGTTGCTCATGCCTGTAATCCCAGCATTTTGGGAGGCTGAGTCAGGTGGATCACCTGAGGTCAGGAGTTAAAGACCAGCCTGGCCAACCTGTGGAAATCCCATCTCCACTAATAATACAAAAAAATTAGCCAGGCATGGTGGTGCATGGCTGTAAACCCAACTATTCAGAGGCTGAGGCTGCAGTGAGTTATGATTGGAACACTGCACCCTAGTCTGGGCAACAGAGCAAGATCCCATCTCAAAAATATTATACCTCAATAAAGATATTAAATAAAGAACCTAGGATGTGAAAAATAAACTATGTTTCTTTTTCTTTGTTGGGGAAGCTAAGGAAAACAGAAATTAAAGGGAAGAGATGGAGTAACTGAGTGGTATCTGATGATACAAAGAGGCTGGGCATGGTGACTCATGCCTGTAATCCCAGCATTTTGGGAGGCTGAGTCAGGTGGATCACCTGAGGTCAGGAGTTAAAGACCAGCCTGGCCAACCTGTGGAAATCCCATCTCCACTAATAATACAAAAAAATTAGCCAGGCATGGTGGTGCATGGCTGTAATCCCAGCACTTTGGGAGGCTGAGGTGGGCAGATGACGAGGTCAGGAGTTCGAAACCATCCTGGCTAACAGGGTGAAAACCCCTCTCTACTAAACATACAAAAAAAAAAAAAAAAAGAAAAGAAAGGACTACAAGGAAGCAGAAGAAAATATTTGACGGGGACAGATACGTTTATTATCTTGATTTTGGTGATAATTTCATGGGTGCACACATGACAAAACTTAGAAACTTTACACTTTAAATATGTGCAGTTTACTGAATGTTAATTACACCTTGAATGACTGCATGGGGTGGCTCATGCCTGTGATCCCTACACTTTGGGAGATCGAGGCAGGAGGATCATTGAAACCAGGAATTCAAGACTAGCCTACATAACATGGAGAAACCCTGTATCTACTAAAAATACAAAATTAGCCGGGCGTGGTGGCACATGCCTGTAGTCCCAGCTACTTGGGAAGCTGAGGTGGGCAGATGACGAGGTCAGGAGTTCGAAACCATCCTGGCTAACAGGGTGAAAACCCCTCTCTACTAAACATACAAAAAAAGGAAAAACAAATTAGCCGGGCGTGGTGGTGGGCGCCTGTAGTCCCAGCTACTCAGGGGCTGAGGCAGGAGAGTGACATGAACCCGGGAGGCGGAGCTTGCAGTCAGCGAGATGGCGCCACTGCACTCCAGCGTGGGTGACAGAGCGAGACTCTGTGTCAAAAAAAGAAAAGAAAAGGCAACCAAAGAGATGGACAAGGGCTAGATGTCAGAGGAACTCCCAGATTAACAAATCCTTTTGCACATGGAGATAGCAGATCCATCCCCAAGTCCTCAATGTTCTCACAGGCCAATCTGCCGTGCATCTTTTGCCCATTTAGTTATTGGGTGCCATTAACTGGAAGACTCAGGAATCACTGCTGACATCCTGGAAGATTCTTCCAGCCCTTCCCTCCACCTCCCCATCCAGGATCCTAAATATTTAAACCGCAGCACTATTGCCTCCAGGTGGCTCAATTACACCAGCGATCACAAAGACAAATTTGAAGCTTACATCCAGAACACTGTCTACTGTGCAGAAAAAATCACCATTACCCCTTCCTATGGCTATATTCTTAGTGGTAACTGTCATCTTAAATTTGTATTTAATATCTCCTTAGCTTTTACTGAAAGTTTTCTTATATATGTTGCGGTCCCGAACAAAATATTTGTTTACTTATACACAATTTTGGACAAGTTATGAACAAATCTTATAGAATTTTATAGAATCAGGGAAAAATTAGTATAGAATTGACGTCTTTAACATATCGAGACTTCTAATTCATAAGCATGATATGTTTCTCTGTTAATTTAGGCTTTCTATATTGTATTTCAATAAGGTTTTCTAACTTCTTCCACAAATTCTTGAACATGTTGTGTATGAAATGTTCATAGGTACTGAGAAGCACTTTTCTTTCAATTGTTAGCAGTTTGACTATGATCTGTTTAGGTTTGATTTCTTTCCTTTCCTTTTTTTTGAGACAGAGTTTCATTCTGGAGTGCAGTGGCAGGATCTCGCCTCACAGCAACCTCTGGCCTCCCAGGTTAAAGCGATTCTCCTGCCACAGCCTCCATAGTAGCTGGGCTTATAGGCGTGTGCCACCATGCCCAGCTAATTTTGTATTATTAGTAGAGATGAGGTTTCACCATGTTGGCCAGGCTGGTGTTGAACCCTTAACCTCAGGTGATCCGCCTGGGCCTCCCAAAGTGCTGGGATTACAGGCGGGTGCGGTGGCTCATGCCTGTAATCCCAACACTTTGGGAGGCTGAGGTGGGCAGATGACGAGGTCAGGAGTTGAAGACCAGCCTGGCCAACCTGTGGAAATCCCATCTCCACTAATAATACAAAAAAATTAGCCAGGCATGGTGGTGCATGGCTGTAATCCCAGCACTTTGGGAGGCTGAGTCAGGTGGATCACCTGAGGTCAGGAGTTAAAGACCAGCCTGGCCAACCTGTGGAAATCCCATCTCCACTAATAATACAAAAAAATTAGCCAGGCATGGTGGTGCATGGCTGTAATCCCAGCATTTTGGGAGGCTGAGTCAGGTGGATCACCTGAGGTCAGGAGTTAAAGACCAGCCTGGCCAACCTGTGGAAATCCCATCTCCACTAATAATACAAAAAATTAGCCAGGCATGGTGGTGCATGGCTGTAATCCCAGCATTTTGGGAGGCTGAGTCAGGTGGATCACCTGAGGTCAGGAGTTAAAGACCAGCCTGGCCAACCTGTGGAAATCCCATCTCCACTAATAATACAAAAAATTAGCCAGGCATGGTGGTGCATGGCTGTAATCCCAGCATTTTGGGAGGCTGAGTCAGGTGGATCACCTGAGGTGAAATACATGTCCACAAAAACATGTGTATGTGAGTGTTTATAGCAGCTTTATTTGTCATAGCCAAAAACTGGAAACACCCAAATGTCCACCAACAGGTGACTGGAATAACGAACGGACTATTACAATGAAATATCAGTCAGAGATAGAAAGCAATGAACTATTGATAATCACAACAAGGATGACTCTCAATTTTGCTGAGTGACAGAAGCCACACAAAAAAAAGGGTACAGACAGTATGATTCCATTTGTTAAGCATTCTAGAAAACGTAAACTAATCGATGGTAGAGTTCATCAGTGCAGTGAGAGTTCATCAGTGCAGTGAGAGTTCATCAGTGCAGTGAGAGTTCATCAGTGCAGTGAGAGTTCATCAGTGCAGTGAGAGTTCATCAGTGCAGTGAGAGTTCATCAGTGCAGTGAGAGTTCATCAGTGCAGTGAGAGTTCATCAGTGCAGTGAGAGTTCATCAGTGCAGTGAGAGTTCATCAGTGCAGTGAGAGTTCATCAGTGCAGTGAGAGTTCATCAGTGCAGTGAGAGTTCATCAGTGCAGTGAGAGTTCATCAGTGCAGTGAGAGTTCATCAGTGCAGTGAGAGTTCATCAGTGCAGTGAGAGTTCATCAGTGCAGTGAGAGTTCATCAGTGCAGTGAGAGTTCATCAGTGCAGTGAGAGTTCATCAGTGCAGTGAGAGTTCATCAGTGCAGTGAGAGTTCATCAGTGCAGTGAGAGTTCATCAGTGCAGTGAGAGTTCATCAGTGCAGTGAGAGTTCATCAGTGCAGTGAGAGTTCATCAGTGCAGTGAGAGTTCATCAGTGCAGTGAGAGTTCATCAGTGCAGTGAGAGTTCATCAGTGCAGTGAGAGTTCATCAGTGCAGTGAGAGTTCATCAGTGCAGTGAGAGTTCATCAGTGCAGTGAGAGTTCATCAGTGCAGTGAGAGTTCATCAGTGCAGTGAGAGTTCATCAGTGCAGTGAGAGTTCATCAGTGCAGTGAGAGTTCATCAGTGCAGTGAGAGTTCATCAGTGCAGTGAGAGTTCATCAGTGCAGTGAGAGTTCATCAGTGGAGCCCAGAGGCTGAGGCAGGAGAATGGCTTGAACCCGGGAGGCAGAAGTTGCAGTGAGCTGAGATCGCGCCATTGCACTCCAGCCTGGCAAATCCCATCTCAAAAATATTATACCTCAATAAAGATATTAAATAAAGAACCTAGGATGTGAAAAATAAACTATGTTTCTTTTTCTTTGTTGGGGAAGCTAAGGAAAACAGAAATTAAAGGGAAGAGATGGAGTAACTGAGTGGTATCTGATGATACAAAGAGGCTGGGCATGGTGACTCATGCCTGTAATCCCAACACTTTGGGAGGCTGAGTCAGGTGGATCACCTGAGGTCAGGAGTTAAAGACCAGCCTGGCCAACCTGTGGAAATCCCATCTCCACTAATAATACAAAAAATTAGCCAGGCATGGTGGTGCATGGCTGTAATCCCAGCTATTCAGAGGCTGAGGCAGGAGAATGACATGAACCCGGGAGGCAGAAGTTGCAGTGAGCTGAGATCGCGCCATTGCACTCCAGCCTGGGTGACAAGAGCGAAACTCTGTCTCAAAAAATAAAAGGAATAGAGAAAAAGTAAAACATAAATGTGCTAGATGATCCAACAATTCCACACCTAGGTATTTATCCAGGAGAAATACATGTCCACAAAACATGTGTATGTGAGTGTTTATAGCAGCTTTATTTGTCATAGCCAAAAACTGGAAACACCCAAATGTCCACCAACAGGTGACTGGAATAACGAACGGACTATTACAATGAAATATCAGTCAGAGATAGAAAGCAATGAACTATTGATAATCACAACAAGGATGACTCTCCAATTTTGCTGAGTGACAGAAGCCACAAAAAAGGAAAAACAAATTAGCCGGGCGTGGTGGTGGGCGCCTGTAGTCCCAGCTACTCAGGGGCTGAGGCAGGAGAGTGACATGAACCCGGGAGGCAGAAGTTGCAGTGAGCTGAGATCGCGCCATTGCACTCCAGCCTGGGTGACAAGAGCGAAACTCTGTCTCAAAAAATAAAAGGAATAGAGAAAAAGTAAAACATAAATGTGCTAGATGATCCAACAATTCCACACCTAGGTATTTATCCAGGAGAAATATATGTCCACAAAACATGTGTATGTGAGTGTTTATAGCAGCTTTATTTGTCATAGCCAAAAACTGGAAACACCCAAATGTCCACCAACAGGTGACTGGAATAACGAACGGACTATTACAATGAAATATCAGTCAGAGATAGAAAGCAATGAACTATTGATAATCACAACAAGGATGACTCTCCAATTTTGCTGAGTGACAGAAGCCACACAAAAAAGGAAAAACAAATTAGCCGGGCGTGGTGGTGGGCGCCTGTAGTCCCAGCTACTCAGGGGCTGAGGCAGGAGAGTGACATGAACCCGGGAGGCAGAAGTTGCAGTGAGCTGAGATCGCGCCATTGCACTCCAGCCTGGGTGACAAGAGCGAAACTCTGTCTCAAAAAATAAAAGGAATAGAGAAAAAGTAAAACATAAATGTGCTAGATGATCCAACAATTCCACACCTAGGTATTTATCCAGGAGAAATATATGTCCACAAAACATGTGTATGTGAGTGTTTATAGCAGCTTTATTTGTCATAGCCAAAACTGGAAACACCCAAATGTCCACCAACAGGTGACTGGAATAACGAACGGACTATTACAATGAAATATCAGTCAGAGATAGAAAGCAATGAACTATTGATAATCACAACAAGGATGACTCTCCACTTGTTGAGTGACAGAAGCCACACAAAAAAAGGAAAAACAAATTAGCCGGGCGTGGTGGTGGGCGCCTGTAGTCCCAGCTACTCAGGGGCTGAGGCAGGAGAGTGACATGAACCCGGGAGGCAGAAGTTGCAGTGAGCTGAGATCGCGCCATTGCACTCCAGCCTGGGTGACAAGAGCGAAACTCTGTCTCAAAAAATAAAAGGAATAGAGAAAAAGTAAAACATATATGTTGCGGTCCCGAACAAAATATTTGTTTACTTATACACAATTTTGGACAAGTTATGAACAAATCTTATAGGAATTTTATAGAATCCAGGGAAAAATTAGTATAGAATTGACGTCTTTAACATATCGAGACTTCTAATTCATAAGCATGATATGTTTCTCTGTTAATTTAGGCTTTCTATATTGTATTTCAATAAGGTTTTCTAACTTTTCCACAAATTCTTGAACATGTTGTGTATGAAATGTTCATAGGTACTGAGAAGCACTTTTTCTTTCAATTGTTAGCAGTTTGACTATGATCTGTTTAGGTTTGATTTCTTTCCTTTCCTTTTTTTTGAGACAGAGTTTCATTCTGGAGTGCAGTGGCAGGATCTCGCCTCACAGCAACCTCTGGCCTCCCAGGTTAAACGATTCTCCTGCCACAGCCTCCATAGTAGCTGGGCTTATAGGCGTGTGCCACCATGCCCAGCTAATTTGTGTATTATTAGTAGAGATGAGGTTTCACCATGTTGGCCAGGCTGGTGTTGAACCCTTAACCTCAGGTGATCCGCCCGCCTGGGCCTCCCAAAGTGCTGGGATTACAGGCGTGAGCCAGCGTGCCTGGCCGAGTAGTTTTTTTTTTTTTTTTTTTTTTTTTTTTTTTTTTTTTTTTTTTTTTTAAAGATTAAAATCGCATATTCAGAGAAGTTTTCAGTGACGTGGAGATATTTGAACAAACCCAAAGAATGTTAGAGAGTGAGTCTTGCATATCGGAGGATGAGAGTTCCAGACAGAATGAATAGCGAGTGCAAACGCCCTGAGGTGGAACCATGCTTGGTGTGTTTGACAAATGGTTAGGAGGCCAGCATAGTTTAAGTGGAGGGAGCCAGGGCAAGAATAGTTGGAGATGAGATTCAAGAATTAATGGGATCCAGGCCAGGCAGGTTGCTCATGCCTGTAATCCCAGCATTTTGGGAGGCTGAGTCAGGTGGATCACCTGAGGTCAGGAGTTAAAGACCAGCCTGGCCAACCTGTGGAAATCCCATCTCCACTAATAATACAAAAAATTAGCCAGGCATGGTGGTGCATGGCTGTAATCCCAACTATTCAGAGGCTGAGGCAGGAGAATGGCTTGAACCCGGGAGGCAGAAGTTGCAGTGAGCTGAGATTGTGCCATCGCACTCCAGCCTGGGCAAAAAATCTCAAAAAAAAAAAAAGAAAGAAAGGACTACAAGGAAGCAGAAGAAAATATTTGACGGGGACAGATACGTTTATTATCTTGATTTTGGTGATAATTTCATGGGTGCACACATGACAAAACTTAGAAACTTTTACACTTTAAATATGTGCAGTTTACTGAATGTTAATTACACCTTGAATGACTGCATGGGGTGGCTCATGCCTGTAATCACAGCATTTTGGGAGGCTGAGTCAGGTGGATCACCTGAGGTCAGGAGTTAAAGACCAGCCTGGCCAACCTGTGGAAATCCCATCTCCACTAATAATACAAAAAATTAGCCAGGCATGGTGGTGCATGGCTGTAATCCCAGCATTTTGGGAGGCTGAGTCAGGTGGATCACCTGAGGTCAGGAGTTAAAACCATCCTGGCTAACAGGGTGAAAACCCCTCTCTACTAAACATACAAAAAAAGGAAAAACAAATTAGCCGGGTGTGGTGGCGCAGGCCTGTAATCCCAGCATTTTGGGAGGCTGAGTCAGGTGGATCACCTGAGGTCAGGAGTTAAAGACCAGCCTGGCCAACCTGTGGAAATCCCATCTCCACTAATAATACAAAAAATTAGCCAGGCATGGTGGTGCATGGCTGTAATCCCAGCACTTTGGGAGGCTGAGTCAGGTGGATCACCTGAGGTCAGGAGTTAAAACCATCCTGGCTAACAGGGTGAAAACCCCTCTCTACTAAACATACAAAAAAAGGAAAAACAAATTAGCCGGGTGTGGTGGCGCAGGCCTGTAATCCCAACTATTCAGAGGCTGAGGCTTCAGTGAGTTATGATTGGAACACTGCACCCTAGTCTGGGCAACAGAGCAAGATCCCATCTCAAAATATTATACCTCAATAAAGATATTAAATAAAGAACCTAGGATGTGAAAAATAAACTATGTTTCTTTTTCTTTGTTGGGGGGGGAAGCTAAAGGAAAACAGAAATTAAAGGGAAGAGATGGAGTAACTGAGTGGTATCTGATGATACAAAAGAGGCTGGGCATGGTGACTCATGCCTGTAATCCCAGCACTTTGGGAGGCTGAGGTGGGCAGATGACGAGGTCAGGAGTTCGAAACCATCCTGGCTAACAGGGTGAAAACCCCTCTCTACTAAACATACAAAAAAAAGGAAAAAACAAATTAGCCGGGCGTGGTGGTGGGCGCCTGTAGTCCCAGCTACTCAGGGGGCTGAGGCAGGAGAGTGACATGAACCCGGGAGGCGGAGCTTGCAGTCAGCCGAGATCGCGCCACTGCACTCCAGCGTGGGTGACAGAGCGAGACTCTGTGTCAAAAAAAGAAAAAGAAAAGGCAACCAAAGAGATGGACAAGGGCTAGATGTCAGAGGAACTCCCAGATTAACAAATCCTTTTGCACATGGAGATAGCAGATCCATCCCCAAGTCCTCAATGTTCTCACAGGCCAATCTGCCGTGCATCTTTTGCCCATTTAGTTATTGGGTGCCATTAACTGGAAGACTCAGGAATCACTGCTGACATCCTGGAAGATTCTTCCAGCCCTTCCCTACCACCTCCCCATCCAGGATCCTAAATATTTAAACTGCAGCACTATTGCCTCCAGGTGGCTCAATTACACCAGCGATCACAAAGACAAATTTGAAGCTTACATCCAGAACACTGTCTACTGTGCAGAAAAAAAATCACCATTACCCCTTCCTATGGCTATATTCTTAGTGGTAACTGTCATCTTAAATTTGTATTTAATATCTCCTTAGCTTTTACTGAAAGTTTTATTATATATGTTGCGGTCCCGAACAAAATATTTGTTTACTTATACACAATTTTGGACAAGTTATGAACAAATCTTATAGGAATTTTATAGAATCAGGGAAAAATTAGTATAGAATTGACGTCTTTAACATATCGAGACTTCTAATTCATAAGCATGATATGTTTCTCTGTTAATTTAGGCTTTCTATATTGTATTTCAATAAGGTTTTCTAACTTTTCCACAAATTCTTGAACATGTTGTGTATGAAATGTTCATAGGTACTGAGAAGCACTTTTTCTTTCAATTGTTAGCAGTTTGACTATGATCTGTTTAGGTTTGATTTCTTTCCTTTCCTTTTTTTTGAGACAGAGTTTCATTCTGGAGTGCAGTGGCAGGATCTCGCCTCACAGCAACCTCTGGCCTCCCAGGTTAAGCGATTCTCCTGCCACAGTCTCCATAGTAGCTGGGCTTATAGGCGTGTGCCACCATGCCCAGCTAATTTTTGTATTATTAGTAGAGATGAGGTTTCACCATGTTGGCCAGGCTGGTGTTGAACCCTTAACCTCAGGTGATCCGCCCGCCTGGGCCTCCCAAAGTGCTGGGATTACAGGCGTGAGCCAGCGTGCCTGGCCGAGAGTAGTTTTTTTTTTTTTAAAGATTAAAATCGCATATTCAGAGAAGTTTTCAGTGACGTGGAGATATTTGAACAAACCCAAAGAATGTTAGAGAGTGAGTCTTGCATATCGGAGGATGAGAGTTCCAGACAGAATGAATAGCGAGTGCAAACGCCCTGAGGTGGAACCATGCTTGGTGTGTTTGACAAATGGCTAGGAGGCCAGCATAGTTTAAGTGGAGTGAGCCAGGGCAAGAATAGTTGGAGATGAGATTCAAGAATTAATGGGATCCAGGCCAGGCAGGTTGCTCATGCCTGTAATCCCAGCATTTTGGGAGGCTGAGTCAGGTGGATCACCTGAGGTCAGGAGTTAAAGACCAGCCTGGCCAACCTGTGGAAATCCCATCTCCACTAATAATACAAAAAAATTAGCCAGGCATGGTGGTGCATGGCTGTAATCCCAGCTATTCAGAGGCTGAGGCAGGAGAATGGCTTGAACCCGGGAGGCAGAAGTTGCAGTGAGCTGAGATTGTGCCATCGCACTCCAGCCTGGGTGACAAGAGCGAAACTCTGTCTCAAAAATAAAAGGAATAGAGAAAAGTAAAACATAAATGTGCTAGATGATCCAACAATTCCACACCTAGGTATTTATCCAGGAGAAATATATGTCCACAAAACATGTGTATGTGAGTGTTTATAGCAGCTTTATTTGTCATAGCCAAAACTGGAAACACCCAAATGTCCACCAACAGGTGACTGGAATAACGAACGGACTATTACAATGAAATATCAGTCAGAGATAGAAAGCAATGAACTATTGATAATCACAACAAGGATGACTCTCAATTTTGCTGAGTGACAGAAGCCACACAAAAAGGGTACAGACAGTATGATTCCATTTGTTAAGCATTCTAGAAAACGTAAACTAATCGATGGTAGAGTTCATCAGTGCAGTGAGAGTTCATCAGTGCAGTGAGAGTTCATCAGTGCAGTGAGAGTTCATCAGTGCAGTGAGAGTTCATCAGTGCAGTGAGAGTTCATCAGTGCAGTGAGAGTTCATCAGTGCAGTGAGAGTTCATCAGTGCAGTGAGAGTTCATCAGTGCAGTGAGAGTTCATCAGTGCAGTGAGAGTTCATCAGTGCAGTGAGAGTTCATCAGTGCAGTGAGAGTTCATCAGTGCAGTGAGAGTTCATCAGTGCAGTGAGAGTTCATCAGTGCAGTGAGAGTTCATCAGTGCAGTGAGAGTTCATCAGTGCAGTGAGAGTTCATCAGTGCAGTGAGAGTTCATCAGTGCAGTGAGAGTTCATCAGTGCAGTGAGAGTTCATCAGTGCAGTGAGAGTTCATCAGTGCAGTGAGAGTTCATCAGTGCAGTGAGAGTTCATCAGTGCAGTGAGAGTTCATCAGTGCAGTGAGAGTTCATCAGTGCAGTGAGAGTTCATCAGTGCAGTGAGAGTTCATCAGTGCAGTGAGAGTTCATCAGTGCAGTGAGAGTTCATCAGTGCAGTGAGAGTTCATCAGTGCAGTGAGAGTTCATCAGTGCAGTGAGCTACTAAAAATACAAAATTAGCCGGGTGTGGTGGCGCAGGCCTGTAATCCCAACACTTTGGGAGGCTGAGGTGGGCAGATGACGAGGTCAGGAGTTGAAACCATCCTGGCTAACAGGGTGAAAACCCCTCTCTACTAAACATACAAAAAAGGAAAAACAAATTAGCCGGGCGTGGTGGTGGGCGCCTGTAGTCCCAGCTACTCAGGGGCTGAGGCAGGAGAGTGACATGAACCCGGGAGGCAGCAGGAGAATCGCTTGAATCTGGAAGGTGGAGGTTGCAGTGAGCTGAGATTGTGCCATCGCACTCCAGCCTGGGCAAAAAAATCTCAAAAAAAAAAAAAAAAGAAAAGAAAAGGCAACCAAAGAGATGGACAAGGGCTAGATGTCAGAGGAACTCCCAGATTAACAAATCCTTTTGCACATGGAGATAGCAGATCCATCCCCAAGTCCTCAATGTTCTCACAGGCCAATCTGCCGTGCATCTTTTGCCCATTTAGTTATTGGGTGCCATTAACTGGAAGACTCCAGGAATCACTGCTGACATCCTGGAAGATTCTTCCAGCCCTTCCCTCCACCTCCCATCCAGGATCCTAAATATTTAAACTGCAGCACTATTGCCTCCAGGTGGCTCAATTACACCAGCGATCACAAAGACAAATTTGAAGCTTACATCCAGAACACTGTCTACTGTGCAGAAAAAATCACCATTACCCCTTCCTATGGCTATATTCTTAGTGGTAACTGTCATCTTAAATTTGTATTTAATATCTCCTTAGCTTTTACTGAAAGTTTTCTTATATATGTTGCGGTCCCGAACAAAATATTTGTTTACTTATACACAATTTTGGACAAGTTATGAACAAATCTTATAGGAATTTTATAGAATCCAGGGAAAAATTAGTATAGAATTGACGTCTTTAACATATCGAGACTTCTAATTCATAAGCATGATATGTTTCTCTGTTAATTTAGGCTTTCTATATTGTATTTCAATAAGGTTTTCTAACTTCTTCCACAAATTCTTGAACATGTTGTGTATGAAATGTTCATAGGTACTGAGAAGCACTTTTCTTTCAATTGTTAGCAGTTTGACTATGATCTGTTTAGGTTTGATTTCTTTCCTTTCCTTTTTTTTGAGACAGAGTTTCATTCTGGAGTGCAGTGGCAGGATCTCGCCTCACAGCAACCTCTGGCCTCCCAGGTTAAACGATTCTCCTGCCACAGCCTCCATAGTAGCTGGGCTTATAGGCGTGTGCCACCATGCCCAGCTAATTTTTGTATTATTAGTAGAGATGAGGTTTCACCATGTTGGCCAGGCTGGTGTTGAACCCTTAACCTCAGGTGATCCGCCCGCCTGGGCCTCCCAAAGTGCTGGGATTACAGGCGTGAGCCAGCGTGCCTGGCCGAGAGTAGTTTTTTTTTTTTTTTTTTTTTTTTTTTTTTTTTTTTTTTTTTTTTTTTTTTTTTAAAGATTAAAAATCGCATATTCAGAGAAGTTTTCAGTGACGTGGAGATATTTGAACAAACCCAAAGAATGTTAGAGAGTGAGTCTTGCATATCGGAGGATGAGAGTTCCAGACAGAATGAATAGCGAGTGCAAACGCCCTGAGGTGGAACCATGCTTGGTGTGTTTGACAAATGGCTAGGAGGCCAGCATAGTTTAAGTGGAGTGAGCCAGGGCAAGAATAGTTGGAGATGAGATTCAAGAATTAATGGGATCCAGGCCAGGCAGGTTGCTCATGCCTGTAATCCCAACACTTTGGGAGGCTGAGGTGGGCAGATGACGAGGTCAGGAGTTGAAACCATCCTGGCTAACAGGGTGAAAACCCCTCTCTACTAAACATACAAAAAAAAAAGGAAAAACAAATTAGCCGGGCGTGGTGGTGGGCGCCTGTAGTCCCAGCTACTCAGGGGCTGAGGCAGGAGAGTGACAAAAAAGAAAAGAAAAGGCAACCAAAGAGATGGACAAGGGCTAGATGTCAGAGGAACTCCCAGATTAACAAATCCTTTTGCACATGGAGATAGCAGATCCATCCCCAAGTCCTCAATGTTCTCACAGGCCAATCTGCCGTGCATCTTTTGCCCATTTAGTTATTGGGTGCCATTAACTGGAAGACTCCAGGAATCACTGCTGACATCCTGGAAGATTCTTCCAGCCCTTCCCTCCACCTCCCATCCAGGATCCTAAATATTTAAACTGCAGCACTATTGCCTCCAGGTGGCTCAATTACACCAGCGATCACAAAGACAAATTTGAAGCTTACATCCAGAACACTGTCTACTGTGCAGAAAAAATCACCATTACCCCTTCCTATGGCTATATTCTTAGTGGTAACTGTCATCTTAAATTTGTATTTAATATCTCCTTAGCTTTTACTGAAAGTTTTATTATATATGTTGCGGTCCCGAACAAAATATTTGTTTACTTATACACAATTTTGGACAAGTTATGAACAAATCTTATAGAATTTTATAGAATCAGGGAAAAATTAGTATAGAATTGACGTCTTTAACATATCGAGACTTCTAATTCATAAGCATGATATGTTTCTCTGTTAATTTAGGCTTTCTATATTGTATTTCAATAAGGTTTTCTAACTTCTTCCACAAATTCTTGAACATGTTGTGTATGAAATGTTCATAGGTACTGAGAAGCACTTTTCTTTCAATTGTTAGCAGTTTGACTATGATCTGTTTAGGTTTGATTTCTTTCCTTTCCTTTTTTTTGAGACAGAGTTTCATTCTGGAGTGCAGTGGCAGGATCTCGCCTCACAGCAACCTCTGGCCTCCCAGGTTCAAGCGATTCTCCTGCCACAGCCTCCATAGTAGCTGGGCTTATAGGCGTGTGCCACCATGCCCAGCTAATTTGTGTATTATTAGTAGAGATGAGGTTTCACCATGTTGGCCAGGCTGGTGTTGAACCCTTAACCTCAGGTGATCCGCCCGCCTGGGCCTCCCAAAGTGCTGGGATTACAGGCGTGAGCCAGCGTGCCTGGCCGAGAGTAGTTTTTTTTTTTTTTTTTTTTTTTTTTTTTTTTTTTTTTTTAAAGATTAAAATCGCATATTCAGAGAAGTTTTCAGTGACGTGGAGATATTTGAACAAACCCAAAGAATGTTAGAGAGTGAGTCTTGCATATCGGAGGATGAGAGTTCCAGACAGAATGAATAGCGAGTGCAAACGCCCTGAGGTGGAACCATGCTTGGTGTGTTTGACAAATGGCTAGGAGGCCAGCATAGTTTAAGTGGAGTGAGCCAGGGCAAGAATAGTTGGAGATGAGATTCAAGAATTAATGGGATCCAGGCCAGGCAGGTTGCTCATGCCTGTAATCCCAGCATTTTGGGAGGCTGAGTCAGGTGGATCACCTGAGGTCAGGAGTTAAAGACCAGCCTGGCCAACCTGTGGAAATCCCATCTCCACTAATAATACAAAAAAATTAGCCAGGCATGGTGGTGCATGGCTGTAATCCCAGCTATTCAGAGGCTGAGGCAGGAGAGTGACATGAACCCGGGAGGCAGAAGTTGCAGTGAGCTGAGATCGCGCCATTGCACTCCAGCCTGGGTGACAAGAGCGAAACTCTGTCTCAAAAAATAAAAGGAATAGAGAAAAAGTAAAACATAAATGTGCTAGATGATCCAACAATTCCACACCTAGGTATTTATCCAGGAGAAATATATGTCCACAAAACATGTGTATGTGAGTGTTTATAGCAGCTTTATTTGTCATAGCCAAAAACTGGAAACACCCAAATGTCCACCAACAGGTGACTGGAATAACGAACGGACTATTACAATGAAATATCAGTCAGAGATAGAAAGCAATGAACTATTGATAATCACAACAAGGATGACTCTCCAATTTTGCTGAGTGACAGAAGCCACACAAAAAGGGTACAGACAGTATGATTCCATTTGTTAAGCATTCTAGAAAACGTAAACTAATCGATGGTAGA
>JAKGGE010002411.1:0-46927 GCA_023748175.1 Hoolock leuconedys
GGCGCCAGCTTTGCTTACCCCAGAGTTAACTTCTGGGTGAGAGTGTGGCTGAGATCTGCGTGGTAGGAGTATACTGCTTGTTTCTAGGGGCTGGCTGGAAAGTGTGGGATATGTAGCTTCTTTGGAGAAACAGGCTAAAAGACGTACCTAGTTTTTGTTTTTTGGTTTTCTTTTTTGAGACGAGTCTCTGCTCTGCTGGCCCAGGCTGAGGTTAATGGCTATATCGCTCACCGAACATTCGCCTCCGGTTCAAGAAGAGTTTCTCCTGCCCTCAGCCTCCCGAGTAGCTGACTACTCGGCGGCACCACTCACGCCCGCCAATTCTTTTGTATTTTAGTAGAGACAAGTTTCTCCATGTTGGTCAGGGTTGGTCTCAAACTCCCACCTTTTTTGTGGTGATCCGACGGCCTCGGGCCTCCCAAGATTTTTTTTTTTTTTTTTTTTTTTTTTTTTGGAGGCGGGGTTTCCCTCTTGTTTGCCTTGGGCTGGAGTGCAATGGTGCAATCTCGGCTCACTGCAACCTCTCCCTCCCGGGTTCAAGCTATTCTTGTGCCTCGGCCTCCCGTGTAGCTGGAACTCCAGGCGCGCGCCACCACACCCGGCTATTTTTTGTATTTTGTGGAGACGAGGTTTCACCATGTTGGTCAGGCTAGTCTCGGACTCCTGATCTCAGGTGATCCACCTGCCTCGGCCTCCCAAAGTGTTGGGATTACAGGCGTGAGCCACCAAGCCTGTAGCCAGAACTAATGACTCTGCTTTTGTTTGTTTGTTTGTTGTTTTTCTCCCATGATACTTGGCACCTGGCTGGGAACATTGTAGGTGCTAGTAGATACTATTTGAATGAATTGGATCTACCTTGCATTTATTTATTTTTTCTTTGAGGAGACAGGGTCTTACTTTGTTGCCCAGACTAGTCTCGAACTCTTGGCTTGCCTCAAACAGTTCTCAGCCTCTGCCTCCCAAAGTGCTGGGATTAGGCGTGAGCCATTGTGTCCAACCAGGATGTGTCTCTTTAATAGGTAGCGTCTGGGCGAGGCAGTGGCTCATGCCAATCCAGCACTTTGGGAGCAGGGTCAGGAAGTTAGAGACCATCCTGGATATGCAGTGAAACCCCATCTCTACTAAAAAATACAAAAAATTAGCCAGGCGTGGTGGGCGGTGCCTGTAGTCCCAGCTGCGGGGAAGCTGAGGCAGAATGGGCGTGGAGCCCAGGGGCGGGCTGCAGTGAGAGCAGAGACCGTGCCCTGCACTCCAGCCTGGGGCGACAGAGGAGACTCCGTCTGGGGGGGGAAAAAAATAGGTGCGTCTGGCCGACGTTGGCTCATGTATCCCGGCATTGGGAGGCTGAGGCTGGCCGGTCACCTGACCTCTCGAGGTTGACCAACCCTGACCAACATGGAAAACCTGTCTCTATAAAAATGTAAAATTGCTTGGTAATGGCATGCGTCCCAACTATTAGGGAGGCTGAAACAGGAAAGAATAAACTTGAATCGAGAAGAGAGCCAGTTCTTGATGAGCAGATGTCATTAGCAGCTCAGCCTGGGCAAGGCAAAACTCCCTCTCAAAATAATAATAATAATCACAGTTCTATGCAAGGTGGGAATGAAAACAGCATTAACTATTTTTTGAAATGCTGTTAAAATGGGGGAGCATTTTGGTTTCTTCTCCAAACAGACTAACTTCCCACATCCAGGGGTTTGTTTGGCACCCAGTACAGTAAAACCACCTCATTAAGTTCTCTCTATTAAACTGTCTCCTTTAGTTTAAAAGAACTCTCACTGGCCCTTAGTCTGTACCTTCCCAGCCCGTCCCTTGAACGAAGACTATGAGGGCGAGCCCAAATGCAGCCTCCTAATGCTAGACCTTTATCTCCTTTTCTTTCTCACCTCAAGGATATCCTATCCCACTAGAGGCTCCAGGGTCAAAAGCTACCTCTGTGAAGTTTCCTCTGATCACCTAGCTGAAACGATCTCGGCTCCTTTTCCTTGAGGCAGTAGACTTTCTCCTAAGAACAGTAGGAGAAGCCTTCCCAGAGCACATGGCATTTGAGTTAATTATGAAAGAAGAGTTCTAGATAGAGAAAGGAGGGACGAACATTCTAGAAAGAACAGCAGATGGGCATGAAGTTCAAGATTGTGCACCCAAAATGTGAGGATTTGAGGCAGAATGACTGGGGATGAGAATGGTAAAGGTCCGTAATGGCTGAATCGGAGCGGGACTACCAGAGGGAATTACAGGAATGGAAAGACTCACACCTGTAATCTGAGGCACCCTTTGGGGAGGCTGAGGAGAGAGGACACTTTAAGTGCCAGGAGTTTGAGATGAAGTCTAGGCAACATGGTAAAACCTCAGTCTCTGCTAAAAATAGGGTCGAGCTCGGGCGCAGGCACATGGCTCGTAATCCCAGCAGGCTGGGAGGCAGGAGAATCGCTTGGAACCCGTGGAGGTGAGGTTGCAGTCAGTCGAGATGGTTTCCAGCCTGGGCTTACTCGCGAAATTCCATCTCAAAAAAAAAAAAAAGCAAGAAAAAGAAAACAATTTGATATTTCAGAACAGCATCTCACTTGCACATGTGAACTGGGCACCATAATCATTTCAGCTAGTCTGCTGTGGGCTAGAATCCATCTCTGGTATTGGTGAAGATGGGATCTGAGATGGGAAAATCGGCGGATGGGTTTGGTTTCAGCCATGTGAACTCCAGGTACCCTCGAGAGCCACCCAGAACACAGCTGGAAATTTGAGGAGGGAAGTGGGAGCTGAGGTGGGGCTTGGTGGTCACAGTACAGAAACTTGAGCTTCAGGTTCCAGAGCTTCCATGGAGAGACCCCAAATAAGGAACAGTGCTCACCTCGGGAAATGGATTTATGGTTTTGCGTTTGTCTCATTTGAGACGAGATCTTTGCACTGTGGCCCAGGCTGAGGAGTGCAGTGGGGGTCATAGCTCACTGCAACCTCCACTTCCTGGACTCAAGATCCTGCCACCTCAGCTCCAGAGCTGGGACTACAGGCACGCACCACCATGTCCCGGCCAAGTATTTTCTTTTGTAGAGATGGGTGGGACAGGGAGGGTCTCACTGTGTTGCCCAGGCTGACCTCAAGCCCTGGCCCTTGCTCTCTCCCTTCTCTAGCCTGTCAAAGTGCTGGGATTACAGGCATAAGCCACCCAGACCAGGCCTTGGAATTACAATTTTTTTTTCTTTTTCTTTTTTTTCTACTCTCCTTTTCAATTGGAATTACAATTGATGTGGGATTTTCTTCTTTATATTTTTCTATATTTTATGATTATCTTTTATAATGACTACATTATTTGTTTTGAGACAGGGTCTCACCCTCTTTACCCAGGCTGGAGTGCAGTTGCAATCTTAAGTCACTGTAACGTCTCTCCCAGGCTCAAGTGATCCTCCCACCTCAGTTATCTGCTAGCTGGGACCACAGGCACGCCAAACACCATGCCCAGTTTCCTTTTTTATTTTCTTTATAGAGATAGGGAGTCTCATGTTGCCCAGGCTGGTCTCAAATCTCTGAGCTCAAATGATCCGCCCACCTAGGGCCTCCCAAACTGCCAGGATTACAAGCGTGAGCCACCACTCCTGGCTCTTTTTCTTTTCTTTCTTTTTTAAATACATTTTAAAACTATTTTAGGTTGGGCAGGGTGGTTTCACGCCTCTGTAATCCCAGCACTTTGGGAGGCCGTGAGGCAGATCACGAAAATAGGGAGTTGGAGACAGCCTGGCCACAAGGGCTAAAACCCTGTCTGTCTCTACTAATTTCCAAAAATATAAAAATTTAGCTGGGTGTGGTGGTGCGTGCCTGTAGTCCCAGCTACTCGGGAGACTGAGGCAGGAGAATCGCTTGAACCCAGAAGGCAGAGGTTGGCGGGAGGAGCCGAGATCAAGGCCACTGCACTCCACAAAGTCAAAGGCAAATAGAGTGAGACTCCATCTAAAAACAAAACAAAAAAAAATATTTTAATAGAGACAGTCTCACCTATATATTGCCCGCTATTCTCAAACCTTGCCTCCTGGGCTGAAATGATCCTCTCAGTTTGGCCTTCCAAAGTGCTGGAATTATAGCTCATGAGCCAACGCACCTGGCCCTGGTTTTATTTCTCTCTTAATGGCCTCTCCTTCCTCTCTTTTAGCCCACAGGCTCAGCCTTTGACCTCTCTCTCTTTGAGAGCCTGCGGCCTCAGGGGCAACCACAGCATCAATTCTAGCAGCCTAAAATCTTGAACTGTTTCCTTCCTGTCTTCCACAGCACCTGCTTCAGGCCTTTATTATTTCTGCCCAAAATTGCTGTGTGATATTGACTTTTGCTTAAAAAAAAATGTTTTCTAGTTGCATTCAAATTATGTATTATCATGGTAAATGAAAACAGTTCCAAACAGAAACATATATCAGTGTGTGATGGATGGATTTTTTAAAAACATAAAACATAGTTCCAAAGAAAATCAAATAATTCTACAAAGCAGTCTGCCACAGTCCCTCTAACCACTTCCCTGCTCCCCTGGGACATCCATTTCCAACCTCTAAACGCTTTCCTCTAGTCTTTAGCTCTCTATATTTTTAATAATTCATACTGCTATTTTCTAGTTTCCAGTTTTTTTCTTTCTTTTTTTTTTTTGAGACAGGGTCTCGCTTCTGCCACCCAGGCTGGAGTGCAGTGGGGGTCATAGCTCACTGCAACCTCCACTTCCCTGGACTCAAGATCCTGCCACCTCAGCCTCCAGAGTAGATGGGACCACAGGCATGTGCCAACGAAGTTAATTTTTGTATCTTTTTTTTTTTTTTTTTTTTTTTTGAGAGGAGTTCAGCTCTGTCACCCAGGCTGGAGTGCAGTTGCACAATCTTAAGTCACTGCAGCGTCCGCCTCCCAGGCTCAGTGATCCTCCCACCTCAGCCTCCAGAGTAGCTGGGACTACAGGCACGCACCACCATGTCCCGCTGGGCATTTCTTTTTGTAGAGATGGTGACAGGGATGGGGTCTCACTGTGTTGCCCAGGCTGACCTCAAGCCTAACTCAGGTTCCTCCCTTCTCAGCCTGTCAAAGTGCTGGGATTACAGGTGCATGCTTTCACCGCGACCAGGCCTTTTGAATTACAATTTTTTTTCTTTTCTTTTTTTTAGCCCCTCCTTTTTCACTGGAATTACAATTGATGTGATTTTCTTCTTTATATTTTTCTATATTTTATGATTATCTTTTTATAATGACTACATTATTTGTTTTTGAGACAGGGTCTCACTCTCTTACCCAGGCTGGAGTGCAGTTGCACAATCTTAAGTCACTGCAACGTCCGCCTCCCAGGCTCAAGTGATCCTCCCACCTCAGCCACCCAAGTAGCTGGGACCACAGGCACGCAACACCATGCCCAGCTCTTTTTTTGTATTTTTGGCAGAGACAGGGTCTCACCATGTTGCCCAGGCTGGTCTCAAATTCCTGAGCTCAAATGATCCGCCCACCTAGGCCTCCCAAACTGCCAGGATTACAAGCGTGAGCCACCACTCCTGGCTCTTTTTCTTTCTTTCTTTTTTTAAATACATTTTAAAAACTATTTTAGGCTGGGCAGGGGTGGCTCACGCCTGTAATCCCAGCACTTTGGGAGGCCGAGGTGGGCAGATCACGAGGTTAGGAGTTGGAGACCAGCCTGGCCAATATGGTGAAACCCTGTCTGTCTCTACTAAAAATATAAAAATTTAGCTGGGTGTGGTGGTGCGTGCCTGTAGTCCCAGCTACTCGGGAGACTGAGGCAGGAGAATCGCTTGAACCCAGAAGGCAGAGGTTGCGATGAGCCGAGATCGCGCCACTGCACTCCAGCCTGGGCAACAGAGTGAGACTCCATCTAAAAACAAAAACAAAAAAAAATATTTTAATAGAGACAGTCTCACTATATATTGCCCGGGCTATTCTCAAACTCTTGCCTCTTGGGCTGAAATGATCCTCTCAGTTTGGCCTTCCAAAGTGCTGGAATTACAGTCATGAGCCACCGCACCTGGCCCTGGTTTTATTTCTCTTAATGGCCTCTCCTTCCTCTTTAGCCCACAGGCTCAGCCTTTGACCTCTCTCTTGAGCTCCGTGGCCTCAGGGCAACTAGACAGCATCAATTCTAGCAGCCTAAAATCTTGAACTGTTTCCCCTTCCTGTCTTTCCACAGCACCTGCTTCAGGCCTTTATTATTTCTGCCCAAAATTGCTGTGATATTGACTTTTTGCTTAAAAAAAATGTTTTCAGTTGCATTCAAATTATGTATTATCATGGTAAAATGAAAACAGTTCCAAACAGAAACATATATCAGTGTGCAGATGGATGGATTTTTAAAAAACATAAAACATAGTTCCAAAGAAAATCAAATACTCCTACAAAAAGTAGCCCGGCTATTGGTCCCCAAACTTCCCACTTCCTGCTCCCCTGGGGCATCCATTTCCAACTCCTTAAACGTTTCCTCTAGTCTTTAGCTCTATATTTTTAATAATTCATATACTGCTATTTTCAGTTTCAGTTTTTTCTTTTTCCTTTTTTTTTTTTTTGAGACAGGGTCTCGCTGTGTCACCCAGGCTGGAGTGCAATGGTGTGATCAAAGCTCACTGCAGCTTCGAAGTCCCTTTCTCAAGCAGTCCTCCAGCCTCAGCCTCTAGAGTAGCTGGGACCACAGGCATGTGCCACCCAGTTAATTTTGTATCTTTTTTTTTTTTTTTTTTTTGGGAGACGGAGTCTCGACTCCTGTCACCCAGGCTGGAGTGCAGTGAGCGTGATCTCGGCTCACTGCAACTCACCTCCTGGGTTCCGCCATTCTCCTGCCTCAGCCTCTCCAAGTAGCTGGGATTACAGGCATGAGCCACCACACCCAGCCTAATTTTTTTGTATTTTTAGTAGAGACAGGATTTCACCATGTTGGCCAGGCTGGTCTCCAACTCTTGACCTCAAGTGATCCACCCGCCTTGGCCTCCCAAAGTGCTGGGATTACACGCAAGAGCCACCACACCCAGCCTAATTTTTTTGTATCTTTTTTTTTTTTTTTTTGAGACAGAGTCTCGCTCTGTTACCCAGGCTGGAGAGCAGTGGTGCAATCTTGGCTCACTGCAGCCTCCACCTCCCGGGCTCAAGCGATTCTCCTGCCTCAGCCTCCCAAGTAGCTGGGATTACAGGCTCCTGCCACCACCCCTGGCTAATTTTTGTATTTTTTTTTTATTATACTTTAGGTTTTAGGGTACATGTGCACAATGTGCAGGTTTGTTACATATGTATCCGTGTGCCATGTTGGTTTGCTGCACCCATTAACTCATCATTTAGCATAAGGTATATCTCTTGATGCTGTCCTCCCCACTCTAATTTTTGTATTTTTAGTAGAGACAGGATTTCACCATGTTGGCCAGGCTGGTCTCCAACTCTTGACCTCAAGTGATCCACCTGCCTTGGCCTCCCAAAGTGCTGGGATTACAGGCATGAGCCACCACACCCAGCCTAATTTTTGTATCTTTTGTAGAGACAGGGTCTTGCTCGCTATAATGCCCAGGGTGGTCCTGAACTCCTGAGCTCAAATGATCCGCCCACCTCAGCCTTCCAAAGTGCTGGGATTACGGGCGTGAGCCACCTCGCCTGGCCTAGTTTTTCAGTTATAAATATTAGCTATTGACTTTCTTCAGTGGAAGATGAAGACTCAGCCCCACAAACACCACACACATATGCAAACATATTCCTGAAAGAATTATATTGCAATTGGCTAAATCAGCATGCAGCGTGTAACTTATGATTATGCATTATTCACAGATGATTCTTGTGGTAAACTCATTACATTTCCTTTCTTTTGTTGTCTCTGGATGACTTCAGTCTGTTTTTACTTCGTTTTCTCTGGACCTATCTCTGCTCTGGCTCCAGACTGACAGAACTGTAACTCTTCTCTCAATATATGCAACACATCCGGCAGGCACTGTCCTTCCCATCTGTCTCCTGCCTCCCCTCTCATTCCTCTCCATGGTATCCAGCACACCGTGGCACTCTAATGTTTACAGCTTCCAATGGATGGCTCCTTAAAGCAAACAGAATTAAACCAAACTGTGGCCTGACCTTCGAGGCCCTCCACAATCCATCCGCCATCTTGGTACTTCTTCCCTCAAACTCCTTATGCTTTCAAAACCTAGATTTATCTAGGTTTTTTTTTTTTTGAGTGGAGTCTCACTGTATTACCCAGGCTGGAGTGCAGTGGCACAATATTGCCTCACTGCAACCTTGCAACCTCTGCCGCCCAGGTTCAACCGATTCTCCTGCCTCAGCCTCCCAAGTAGCTGGGATTACAGGCATGCCAGCCACCACGCCCAGCTATTTGTATTTTTTTTTTAGTAGAGACGGGGTTTCACCATCTTGGCCAGGCTAGTCTTGAACTCCTGACCTCGTGATCCACCCACCTCAGCCTCCTAAAGCGCTGGGATTACAGGCATGAGCCACCACGTCCAGCCGGTTTTTTGTTTCTTTTTTTTTTTTTTTTGAGATGGAGTTTTGCTCTTGTTGCCCAGGCTGGAGTGTACCTCTGCTCACCACAACCTCCGCCTGCTGGGTTAAAGGAATTCTCCTGCCTCAGCCTTCCGAGTAGCTGGGATTACAGGCATGCGCCACTATGCTCAGCTAATTTTGAATTTTTAGTAGAGACGGGGTTCCTCCATGTTGGTCAGGCTGGTCTTGAACTCCCAACCTCAGGTGATCCGCCTGCCTCGCCCTCCCAAAATGCTGGGATTACAGGCGTGAGCCACCACGCCCCACCATTTTTGTTTTGGTTTGGTTTGGTTTGGTTTTTTTTTTTTTGAGATGGAGTTTCCCTATTGTTGCCGAGGCTGGAGCGCAATGGCCCGATATCAGCCGCAACCTCTGCCTCCCAGGTTCAAGCAATTCTCCTGCCTCAGCCTCCCGAGTAGCTGGGATTAATGGTGCCTGCCACCATGTCCGCCTAATTTTTTGTATTTTTTTTTAGTAGAGATATGGTTTCACCATGTTGGCCAGGGTGGTCTCCAACTCCTGACCTCAGGCAGTATGCCTGCCTCGGCCTCCCAAAGTGCTGAGATTACAGTTGTGAGCCACTGCCCTGGCTTATCTAGGTTTTAAAATACTACGCCAGCCAGGTATGGTGGCTGTTGCAAGTAATCCCAGCACCTTGGGAGGCTGAAGCAGGAGGATTGCATGAGCCCAGAAGTTTGAGACCAGCCTGGGCAATATGGTAACATCCGGCCTCTGCAAATAATTTTTAAAATTTACCCAGGCATGCTGGCATGTACCTGTAGCCCCAGCTACTCAGGAGGCTGAGGTGGGAAGATCACTTGAGCCTGGGAGGTCAAGGCTGCAGTGAGCTGTGATTGCCCCCCTGCCCTCTAGCCTGGATGACAGAGTGTGACCCTGTCTCTAAATATAAACAAAATTAAAAAGATTATCCCCTAAAAAGATCCAGGGCTCCTTGAAAAAGGAGTGGGGCTGGACAAGTCCGGGGCCGGGCATGGTGGCTCAGGTCTGTAACCCCAGCACTTTGGGAGGCCAAGGTGTGTGGGTCACCTGAGGTCAGGAGATCAAGACCAGCCCGGCCAACGTGGTGAAAACCCCTCTCTACTAAAAATACAAAAATTAGCTAGGTGTGGTGGTGCATGCCTGTAATCCCAGCTACTTGGGAGGCTGAGGCAGGAGAATTGCTTGAACCCGGGAGGTAGAGGTTGAAGTGAGCCAAGCCTGGGTGGCAAAGTGAGACTCTGTCTCAAAAAAAAAATGTGAGTCTGGAACATTTCATACCTGACAGTAAGGCACTGCTCAAATCCTGATGCAGAAATGTCAAAGGGCGGCTGGGCACGGTGGCTCATGCTTATAATCCCAGCACTTTGGGAGATCGAGGCTGCCGGATCATGAGGTCAGGAGATCGAGACCACGGTGAAACCCCGTCTCTACTAAAAATACAAAAAAAGTTAGCCAGGCGTGGTGGCGGCCGCCTGTAGTCCCAGCTACTCAGAGAGGCTGAGGCAGGAGAATGGCGTGAACCTGGGAGGCGGAGCTTGCAGTGAGCCGAGATTGCGCCACTGCACTCCAGCCTGGGCGACAGAGCAAGACTCTGTCTCAAAAAAAAAAAAAAAAAAAAAAGAAATGTCAAAGGGCACAGGTGCTAACTGGCCCAATCTGGAACAATTTAGACATGTATTTTATTTTATTTGTCTATTTAGAGACAGAGTCTCACCGTGTCACCAAGGCTGGAGTGCAGTGGCATGATCTCGGTTCACTGCAACCTCCATCTCCTGGGTTCAAGCGATTCTCTTGCCTCAGCTTCCCAAGTAGCTGGGATTACAGGCGTGCGCCACCACGCCAGACTAATTTTGTATTTTTTGAAGAGATGGAGTTTTGCCATGTTGTCCAGGCTGGTCTGGGACTCCTGAGCTCAAGCAATCCACCCACCTCGGTCTCCCAAAGTGTTGGGATTACAGGCATAAGACACCGTGCATGGCCATTAAATTTCTTGGGTGTGATTTCGTAGTCTAGTTGTGTTAGGGAACATCTTTGTTCTAGGGAGATAGAAGCTCAAGTATTTAGGGGTAAAATGTCTTAGTCCATTTGCGCAGCTCTACCTAAATCCCTGAGACTGGGTAATGTACAAGGAACAGAAATTTATTTGGCCACAGTTCTGGAGACTGGGTAGTCCAAGATCAAGGTGCTGGTTTTGTTATCTGGTGAGGGCTGCTCTCTGCTTCCAACATGGTGCCTTGATGTTGCAATCTCCTTGTGGGGAGGAACCTGTATCTTCACATGGCAGAAGGCAGAAGGGCTAGAGAGCCGAACACTGCTGAAGCCTTTTATAAGGGCCTTACTCATATTCATGATGGAGAAGCCCCATGGCCTAATCACCTCTTAAAAGCCCCACCTTTTGGCGGGGCGCGGTGGCTCACGCCTGTAATCCCAGCACTTTGGAGGCCGAGGTGGGCGGA
Source organism: Hoolock leuconedys (assembly GCA_023748175.1). Taxonomy (NCBI): domain Eukaryota; kingdom Metazoa; phylum Chordata; class Mammalia; order Primates; family Hylobatidae; genus Hoolock; species Hoolock leuconedys. Next base: position 10,941 of record JAKGGE010002411.1, read on the forward strand.
TCATGAGGTCAGGAGATTGGGACCATCCTGGCTAACATGGCGAAACCCTGTCTCTACTAAAAATATGAAAAATTAGCCAGCGTGGTGGCGGGCACCTGTAGTCCCAGCTACTGGAGAGGCTGAGCCAGGAGAATGATGTGAACCCAGGAGGCGGAGCTTACAGTAAGCTGAGATCCTGCCACTGCACTCCAGCCTAGGCGACAGAGCGACACCGCGTCTCAAAAAAAAAAAAAAAAGCCCCACCTCTTAAGACGATCACAGTGGCAACACCAGAATTTTGGAGAGGACATATTCAAACCATAGCCATGTCATAATGTTGCAACCTATTTTCAAGTAATTCAGCGAAAAAGCTGGGGGGAGAAATGTCTGTAGGCTGGGCATGATGGCTCATGCCTGTAATCCCAGCACTTTGGGAGGCAGAGGTGGGAGGATTGCTTGAACCCAGGAGTTTGAGACCAGCTTGGGCAATATAGTGAGATCTCAACTCTACAAAGAAAAAGTTTTTTGGCCTGATGTGGTGGCTCACGCCTGTAATCCCAGCACTTTGGGAGGCCGAGGCAGGTGAATCACCTAAGGTCAGGAGTTCGAGACCAGGCTGAACAACATGGCAAATCCCTGTCTCTACTAAAAATACAAAATTAGCCAGGCAGGGTGGCGCATGCCTGTAATCCCAGCTACGGGAGGCTGAGGCAGGAGAATCACTTGAACCCGGGAGTAGGAGGTTGCAGTGAGCCAAGATTTCACCATTGTATTCCAGCCTGGAGAAGAGCGAAACTCCAACTCAAAGGAAAAAAGAAAAAAAAGATCTCGTTGCTGGGCGCGGTGGCTCATGCGTGTAATCCCAACACTTTGGGAGGCGAGGCAGGTGAATCACCTAAGGTCAGGAGTTGAGACCAGGCTGAACAACATGGCAAATCCCTGTCTCTACTAAAAATACAAAAAATAATTAGCCAGGCGCGGTGGCGAGCACCTGTAGTCACAGCTACTCAGGAAGCTGAGGCAGGAGAATGTCGTGAACCCGGGAGGCGGAGCTTGCAGTGAGCCGAGATTGCTTCACGCCTGCATCATAGCTCAGCTTTGCATGAGCAAGACTTGTCTCAAAAAAAAAAAAAAAAAAAAGAAATGTCAAGGGCACAGGTGCTAACTGGCCCAATCTGGAACAATTTAGACATGTATTTTATTTTATTTGTCTATTTAGAGACAGAGTCTCACGTGTCCTGGGCTGGAGTGCAGTGGCATGATCTCGGTTCACTGCAACCTCCATCTCCTGGGTTCAGCGATTCTCTTGCCTCAGCTTCCCAAGTAGCTGGGATTACAGGCGTCGCATACCTTCCAGACTAATTTTGTATTTTTTGAAGAGATGGAGTTTTGCCATGTTGTCCAGGCTGGTCTGGGACTCCTGAGCTCAAGCAATCCACCACCTCGGTCTCCCAAAGTGTTGGGATTACAGGCATAAGACACCGTGCATGGCCATTAAATTTCTTGGGTGTGATTTCGTAGTCTAGTTGTGTTAGGGAACATCTTTGTTCTAGGGAGATAGAAGCTCAAGTATTTAGGGGTAAAATGTCTTAGTCCATTTGCGCAGCTCTACCTAAATCCCTGAGACTGGGTAATGTACAAGGAACAGAAATTTATTTGGCCACAGTTCTGGAGACTGGGTAGTCCAAGATCAAGGTGCTGGTTTTGTTATCTGGTGAGGGCTGCTCTCTGCTTCCAACATGGTGCCTTGATGTTGCAATCTCCTTGTGGGGAGGAACCTGTATCTTCACATGGCAGAAGGCAGAAGGGGGCTTAGGAGGTGTTTCAACACTGCTGAAGCCTTTTATAAGGGCCTTACTCATATTCATGATGGAGAAGCCCCATGGCCTAATCACCTCTTAAAGCCCCACCTTGGCTGGGCTGTGGCTCACTGTAATCCCAGCACTTTGGGAGGCAGAGGTGGGAGGATCATGAGGTCAGGAGATTGGGACCATCCTGGCTAACATGGTGAAACCCGTCTCTACTAAAAATATGAAAAATTAGCCAGCGTGGTGGCGGGCACCTGTAGTCCCAGCTACTGGAGGCTGAGCCAGGAGAATGATGTGAACCCAGGGAGGGCTTACAGTAGCTGAGATCCTGCCACTGCACTCCAGCCTGGGTGACAGAGCAAGACTCTGTCTCAAAAAAAAAAAAAGACGCATCACAGTGGCAACACCAGAATTTTGGAGGGACATATTCAAACCATAGCCATGTCATAATGTTGCAACCTATTTTCAAGTAATTCAGCGAAAAAGCTGGGGGGAGAAATGTCTGTAGGCTGGGCATGATGGCTCATGCCTGTAATCCCAGCACTTTGGGAGGCAGAGGTGGGAGGATTGCTTGAACCCAGGAGTTTGAGACCAGCTTGGGCAATATAGTGAGATCTCAACTCTACAAAGAAAAAGTTTTTTGGCCTGATGTGGTGGCTCACGCCTGTAATCCCAGCACTTTGGGAGGCCGAGGCAGGTGAATCACCTAAGGTCAGGAGTTCGAGACCAGGCTGAACAACATGGCAAATCCCGTCTCTACTAAAAATACAAAATTAGCCAGGCAGGGTGGCGCATGCCTGTAATCCCAGCTACGGGAGGCTGAGGCAGGAGAATCACTTGAACCCGGGAGTAGGAGGTTGCAGTGAGCCAAGATTTCACCATTGTATTCCAGCCTGGAGAAGAGCGAAACTCCAACTCAAAGGAAAAAAGAAAAAAAAAGATCTCGTTTGCTGGGAGCGGTGGCTCATGCGTGTAATCCCAACACTTTGGGAGGCGAGGCAGGTGAATCACCTAAGGTCAGGAGATCGAGACCAGCCTGGCTAACATGGTGAAACCCCGTCTCTACTAAAAATACAAAAAATAATTAGCCAGGCGCGGTGGCGAGCACCTGTAGTCACAGCTACTCAGGAAGCTGAGGCAGGAGAATGTCGTGAACCCGGGAGGCGGAGCTTGCAGTGAGCCGAGATCACACCACCGCACTCCAGCCTGGGTGACAGAGCAAAGACTCCATCTCAAAAAAAAAAAACAACAGAATTGTGTCACACAGGCCAGATGCGGTGGCTCATGCTTATAATCCTAGCAATTTCAAAGGCAAGGTAAGAGGATCGCTTGAGATTGAGTCTGAGGCCGCAGTGAGCTATGACCACACCACTGCACCCCAGTCTGGGTGACAGCGCCAGACCCCGACTCCAAAAAGAAAAAAGAAAAATCACAAAGAATTGCATGGCAGAGTGCCTGCCTTTCACAGCTTGAACTGCTGCAGGAACTTTTTTTTTTTTTGAGAGGGGGTGGGGAGACACAATCTCTGCTAGTGATTCTCCTGCCTCAGCCTCCCAAATAGCTGGGATTACAGGCGTGCACCACCACGCCTGCCTAATTTTTGTATTTTTAGTAGAGACAGGGTTTCACCATGTTGGCCAGGCTGGTCTCAAACTCCTGCTGGGATCACGGGCATGAGCCACCACACCCGGCCACCTTTAGAGTTTTCTTACCACCAGGTTTTCCTCTCTCAATATCTTTCTCTCATTTCCTGCCTTAAAACTCTAGCTTGGCATCTGGGCGCAGTAGCTCATGCCTGTAATCCCAGCACTTTGGGAGGCCGAGGTGGGTGGATCACTTGAAGTCAGGAGTTCGAGACCAGCCTGGCCAACATGGTGAAACCTTGTCTCTACTATTTTTACAAAAGTTAGTCGGACGTACAGGCGGGTGCCTGTAGTCCCAGCTACTTGGGAGGCTGAGGCAGGAGAATTCCCTTGAACCCGGAGGTGAAAGTTGCAGGGAGCCGAGGTTGTACCACTGCACTCCAGCCTGGGAGAGAGAGCAAGATTCTGTCTCCAAAACAAACAAACAAAAAAACCCTGTAACTTGAGATAAGCCTTCTCTTCTATTGTTTTTCTTTAAAAAATAAAAATTAAAAATAGATGTAGATGCTCTGTTGCTAAGGCTGGCCTCAAACTCCTGGCCTCAAGTGATCCTCCCGCCATGACCTCCAAAACTGCTGGGATTGTAGGTGTGAGCACTGCACCCAGCCTTATGTTTTTTTCTACATAAAAAACAACACAGGATTATCTTCCAGACCTAATAAATATGTTCAAATAACCACAACCCCATTAAGGAAAAATATGACTTGACAGCAAATAATCAGACCAAGGTGATCACACTCGCTGTGAAGGTGAGAAAAGTTCATCTTTATTATGTTTCCCCAAGAGACGCACTGCATTGTTCTCTTGAAAACACACAGCTCATGCCCTCCTTTAGAACACACATCCTCTTTAAAGTAACATACAAACATGCCAATACAAGGTAAAACATTACATCTGAATTCTCACATTTCAAACATACACTAAATATCAAATAAAATTTATTTTTACAAGAATTTAGGGGAACTACTACATAGCTATAAATGTAATATGTACGTTAACTAAGTATCATAGATAAAAACCATGCTCCCTTCAGCAGCATGTGTAATAATAGATACAAAGATTGAAAGGTAAAAGATTTATGATAAAAATAATCCTCTCTTAAAAAGAAGAACAAATTTATATTTATGTGTATATAACAGTTATAACACCCATCACGCAACTTTATAGAAACAGCGTCTATTCAAAAATACCAGTATTTCCAAAATATTTAAAATAATATTTAAAGTAAAAATCATATTTAAATAATTTAATATACTTAATAAATATTAAATAAAATAATATTTAAATAATTCAGTGCCTATGTTTTTCAAAATAAACCAAAATAGATAGTGTATATTAGACATGTCAGTATGTATATCTGAGACATGTTAAAAATCACAACTGAATTCTCACAATTGAGTCACAAAGCTAAACAGCAAATAAAAATTTCTATCATGAGAATTTAGGGGAACTACCAATAGCTATAAATAGAAGAGATTATTATGGAAGTATCATAGATAAAAACCATGCTCCCTTCAGCAGCATGTGTAATAATAGATACAAAGATTGAAAGGTAAAAGATTTATGATAAAAATAATCCTCTCTTAAAAGAAGAACAAATTTATATTTATGTGTATATAACAGTTATAACACCCATCCATAACTTTATAGAAACAGCGTCTATTCAAAATACCAGTATTTCCAAAATATTTAAAATAATATTTAAATAATTCAGTGCCTATGTTTTCAAAATAAACCAAAATAGATAGTGTATATTAGACATGTCAGTATGTATATCTGAGACATGTTAAAATCACAACTGAATTCTCACATTTCAAACATACACTAAATATCAAATAAACATTTATTTTTATAAAATTTAGGGGAACTACCAATAGCTATAAATAGAAGAGATTATTATGGAAGTATCATAGATAAAAACCATGCTCCCTTCAGCAGCATGTGTAATAATAGATACAAAGATTGAAAGGTAAAAGATTTATGATAAAAATAATCCTCTCTTAAAAGAAGAACAAATTTATATTTATGTGTATATAACAGTTATAACACCCATCCATAACTTTATAGAAACAGCGTCTATTCAAAATACCAGTATTTCCAAAATATTTAAAATAATATTTAAATAATTCAGTGCCTATGTTTTCAAAATAAACCAAAATAGATAGTGTATATTAGACATGTCAGTATGTATATCTGAGACATGTTAAAATCACAACTGAATTCTCACATTTCAAACATACACTAAATATCAAATAAACATTTATTTTTATAAAATTTAGGGGAACTACTACATAGCTATAAATGTAATATTTAAATAATTCAGTGCCTATGTTTTCAAAATAAACCAAAATAGATAGTGTATATTAGACATGTCAGTATGTATATCTGAGACATGTTAAAATCACAACTGAATTCTCACATTTCAAACATACACTAAATATCAAATAAACATTTATTTTTATAAAATTTAGGGGAACTACTACATAGCTATAAATGTAATATTTAAATAATTCAGTGCCTATGTTTTCAAAATAAACCAATAAATGCATAGTGTGATTGAAGCTATCTGTTACAGTCTATGGCACTGATATTTCACAAAGAATTCTGTGCCAATCTGAGCCCCTGCACTGTGCCTTCAAATGCGCGTGGACTGTGGCAACCAAGTCTGTAAGAAAGAGGACCTCCAGGTTCTGCCCAGGGAGGCTGGAATTCAGCAATATAAAAAGGGAGGTGGTGCCGCAGGAAAGGGTGGAACTGGACACACTCCTCGTTTCTTACTTTTCTCCAAGGACTCCTAGAAGTACCCCAACCCCCACCCCCACCCCTGCTCCTAGGAGAACGTGATCACTGTATTCAGCTCCAACAAGAACGGTCCAGGTTCTTCTAGATGATCTGCACACATGGCTCCTCTCCTCCTTCCTGGTGTCTGCCTTTGGCATTGGAATAAAGTTCCTGCTGAAAATCCGCATCTCCCTGGGCCCAGTGTTCTGGAGTGAGAGCGATGTGTGGCAACACAAGGGAGGCAGCTCTCTAGACAGGAAGGTTATTCACGTCCCATGTCAAGTCTAACTAGAGTTCAGAGCAATTGAGAAATGCAATTTTATCTCCTGCCTTTCATTCTATACCCTGCTTCTGAACCATCGTGTTCAACTGTGATACTCACACTTTGGTGACCATGACTCCAAAACTCACTTAATACACCCAAGGTCAGCCCCAGTGATCTGCTTCATAGCAAGGACTTTGGGTGGGTCTGCCCAGGGAGTAGGGCACCCTCAGAGAATGTGGCTTTGGACTTCATCACAGCTGGGGCCTTTCGTGTCACTTAAGATCTAAACTTGCAACCATGCTAGCTCTGTTTCTAAAGTGACAACATCAATTGGGCTCCACGAGGTCAAGCCTAATCTAATCCTCCCTCCTCATGTGAAGTCTCATGCTCTGTGCTCAGCGTGGTTAGCTGCACAAAATGTAAACCAAAGCTTCACTGAACCCTCAAGCAAATGATTTACCTCAGGTCGTCAATCATAATGAACCTCCCGAACTCAATATTTATGATTATTCTTGAGGCAGGGTCTCACTCTGTCACCCGGGCTGGGCGCGGTGGCGGGATCAAGGCTCCCTAAACCCCTGACCTCCCAGGCTCAGCGATCTCCCGCCCCTCAGCCTCCTGAGTTGTTGGGAGTAGAGATGCCTCCCACATCGCCTGGCTAATTTTTGTATTTTTGTGGAGGGATCGCTGCATGTGTTATGAGCTTGGCTTGGATCAAGCATTTGGAGTTCGGATTTCGAAATAGACCCAGTATTCTGCCTATACCCGGAGGATGCAGATGTACCTTCTCTCAGGCGATGACCTCCAGGCCTCCACGGTCCCTGGGCTCTAGGAGGAGGAAGGCGGCGATCACCAGCCCACACCCAATGCTGTGGGTCATAAGCCTGGATCTGGAAAACCAGACGCCCTTTGAGAAGACAGGGACTCCCCAGGATACCCCTCCCTCCCCTCATCCAGCCTCCAGCCCACCCGATTCCTCCCCACCTCCTCCACCTCCCAAGGCCCCACCCACCTCCTCCAACTCCTCCGGGGAAACCCAAGCCCTGCAGCGCATGGAACAGAAGAACTGGAACCGAAGCTTGTGGAACAAGGCTATCTGAGAGCGGTTCTCCCTGGCCCTCCCGGTCATGGAACGGCATAACTGGAACCGACGCTTATGGAACAAGGGTACGTGAGGCCGGGTCTTCCCGTGCAGTAGAAGATGTGTTTTTGTTGGGGCCTGCGTGGGTCCTCCTCCATGTCATTGGCCAGGTAGCTGGGGACAGAAATCAGGTTACTGCTCAGGGGCACCACCAGGAGAGACCTCCGGCTGAGGTCAGCTTCCCAGAGGAGGGCAGGGGGACGTCCCCTAACTCAGGTTAGCACCACCCTGCAGAAACCCGCCTTCCTCAGGAGGGCTCTGCTGGACAGAGGAACCTGATCAGGCGTCTCCCCTTCAGGATGGAGACAAAAAGCCGAACTGGTGGCGAGGTGGTGGCTTTTGCCTGGAATCCCAGCACATTGGGAGCGGCAGGAGGGTCGCGAGCCAGGAGGTTTGACACGAGGCCAGGCAACACAACCAAGACCCTCATCTCTATTACAAGTATAAGAAATATGCCAGGCGAGGTGGCTCATGCCTGTAATCCCAGCACTTTAGAGGCTGAAGCAGGTGGATGGCTTTGAGACCAGGAGTTGGAGACCAGCCTGGTCAACATGGAGAAACCCCAACCCTACTAAAAATACAAAAATCATCCTGGTGTGGTAGCATATGCGTTATTCGTATCTCCTCAAGAGGCTGAAGCATAGGAATTGTGTGAACCCAGGAGGCGGAGGTTACAGTGAGTCGAGAGTGGGCCACTGCATTCTCCAGTCAGAGCAAGACTCTGTCTCAATAAATAAATAAACAAACAAACTGTCCAGGTGTGGTGGCACAGCCCTGTAGTCGGAGCTAATCAAGAGGCTGAGGTGGGAGGATCGCTTGAGCCCAGGATATGGAGGCTGCAGTGAGCTATGATCTCACCACTGCACTCCAGCTTGGGGGACAGGGCAAGTCTGTCTCAAAAAAATAAAAGAAATTGAATACATTGATATCTTGCCAGGACCCTGCCTTCTACAGGCATCTAGTCTAATGGGACTGGGAGTAATCAGGGCAGATGTCCCTAATCCCAGTGTCCAGGATGTAACTAGAGAGCTATGGGCATGCAGAAGTTGGAAGATGAGGGAAGGCATCCCAGAGGCTGTGGGGTGAACTGAGTTCAAGGAATGGGTCCTTCCCTTCAGAACCACATGTGTCTTGGGACATAGACAGAAAACACAAAAAGCAAAGTGGGGTGGAGGCATTTGGAGAACGGTGAAGCAAACCATGAAACACCAAGATGGCTGAGCCAGTGTGCTTGTAGGGATTGTAGAAGTAGGAATTGGCACTGTGGACCCTGGCCTCGGTGAGAGAAAGACATCAGCTAATGAAGTTGTTCAGATGGGCAGTGAGGTTGTCATGCTTTGGAAAGATGCTCAGGCTGCCCTAGAGCCTGGCTTGGGAGAGACTCAGGAGACCCCAGCAGGGGAGCATTTGACAGTGGATTGAGTGATGCGAGGGACCTGAACAGTGATCTCTGTCTCTTGGGAACCAGGAGGAGGTTGATGGCGTTTGTGGTTGATGTGGGAAGGACAGAGAGAAACAGAAACATCTACTTGCTGGGGAAGTGTCATGTCCATTCCTCTGCTCCTTTTCTTCTCTCCTTGGGAGCGGTTTATACTTCCTTTTGTTTTATTTATTTATTTTTTTGAGATGGAGTCTCGCCCTGTCGCCCAGGCTGGAGTGCAGTGGTGTGATCTCACTCACTGAAAGCTCCCGCCTCCCAGATTCCACGCCATTCTCCTGCCTTAGCCTCCCGAGTAGCTGGGACTACGGGCACCCGCCACCACACCTGGCTAATTATTATTATTATTATTATTTTTATTTTTTTTTTTTTTTTTATTTTTATTTATTTATTTATTTATTTTTGAGTGGTCTGGGCCCAGGCTGGAGTGCAGTGGTGTGATCTCTGACTCACTGCAAGCTCAGCCTCCCGGGTTCACGCCATTAACCTACCACACCCTCACGAGTAGCTGGGACTACCTGAGCGCCGCCACCCGTAGCTAATTTTTGTATTTTTAGTAGAGATGGGGTTTCACCTGGTCTTGATCTCCTGACCTTGTGATCTACCCGCCTCGGCCTCCCAAAGTGTTGGGATTACAGGCATGGGCCACCGCACCCGGCCTCTTTTATTCTTTTATTTGTACACTGGCATTGGAATTTGGATTTTTGGCTTTTTTTTTTTCTTTCAGAAAAGTCTAGCTAAGTCACCCAGGCTGGAGTACAGTGGCTTTACCTTAGCTTACTGCAACCTCCACCTCCTGGGTTCAAGGGGTTCTGTTGCCTCAGCCTCCTGAGTAGCTGGGATTACAGGTGCACACCACCACGCCCGGCTAATTTTTCTATTTTTAATAGAGACGGGGTTTTCCCACGTTGACCAGCTTGGTCTCGAACTCCTGACCTCAGGTTATCCGCTTGCCTCAGCCTCCCAAAGTGCTGGGATTACTGGCGTAAGCCACTACGCGCAGCCTGAGTTTCTTTTTAGAAACAACAGTCTAAGATGCTATAATCCTGTCTTTTTTGTACACAGAGTAAAGAGGACAAATAGGTGAAAAAGCCAAATGAAGGCTGGAATCCCACTTCCCGGCTGTCCCAGGGCATTAGATATTGACCGATAGAGGTAGCAAACCACTCACAGAGCCAGGAAGAAATGAATCGTTGAGGTATTTATATTGCCAGGAGGGAGGCGGCCCAGCCCTAAAATACGCTATGACCATAGCCAAGAGGTACTGATGGAGAGAAAAGAACACAGAGAAGGAGAGGTCACATCTTGGGAGAGGAAGATTGTGGAGATAGTGGAATGGGGGACTGGGGCAGGGTTGCCCATCAGAGAAGGGACCTCAGTGTTGGGGTGAATCTGCTCATGTGGAAATTACTTGATTGGAGGGATATTGAAGGTGGGATGCAAATCGAGAAGCCAGAAGGAAGAAGGGTTTTGGTGATGCTTCCAGGATGGTGGGCTCCGATGGGATCTCTGGAGGGGGTGTGTCTAGGTCGGCTGGTGTCAGGAGGGTCTTTTGTGTGCCAGGCAGAGAACTGTCCCAAAGAGCTGAGAGTAGAGGGGCCAGGAGCTTCAGGGCTGTGACAGACTGTGGCCATGGGCTCAGATCCCAAACGACCTGTAGGAGGCAGGGGCAGCTCATTCACTCTGCAAGAGACCAGCAAGTCCCGAGGGAGATGCTGACAAATCATAAAAATAGCCAGGTGGCTGACTCCAAGCCCTGTCATCCCAGTACTTTGAGAGGTGGAGGCAGGAGGATCACGCGAGCCCAACAGTTTGCAACAACCTGGGCAACACAGTGAGACCCTGTTTCTACGAATATTTCAAAAATTAGTTGAGCATGGTGGCATGTGCCTAGTGGCAGCTCTTCAGGAGGCTAAGGAAAGAGGATTGCTTGAGCCCAAGAATTAGAGTGAGCTATGATCATGCCACTGTACTCCATCTTGGGGAGCAGAGTTGGACTCTGTTTCAGAAAAAAAAAAAAAATGTGTGCAGGCCGAGACTCAAGACCGTGGGAGCTGCTCGGGCACAGTGGCTGACGTCTGTAATCTCAGCACTCTGGGAGGCCAAGGCAGGTGGATCACCTGAGGTCAGGTGTTCAGGACCAACCTGGCCAACATGACAAAACCCCGTCTCTACTAAAAACACAAAAATTAGCCTGGCGTGGTGGTTCACGTGTGTAATCCCAGCTGTTTGGAGGCTGAGGCAGGAGAATCGCTTGAACCCGGGAGGCATCCGGCTGCAGTGAGTCAAGATCGAGACACTGCCCTCCAGCCTGGGCAAGAGAGCAAGACTCTGTCTCACAAAAAAAAAAAAAAAAAAACTGTAGGAGCATCTGGTGGGAGGTGGTGGAGGGAGAACTGTGGGTTTGGAAACTGCGCCCTCCCCCTGGCCGTGCATTGGAAGAGGGAACACAGTTACATGGAGAGCAAACTTACCTTGTCCGACACCCTCAGATCTTTGTCCCAAGCCAGGAATCTTTTAATGACAGGATCCTCTGTGATTAGAGAGCAGATGTCAGCATGAGAAGCAGGACAGGGTTTCCGTGGGAGCAGCAGGGCAGCAAGGAGAAGTGTGCCTCCCGGGGGGAAGTCTCAGGATTGAGGCCACGGGTGAGGTGGATGGGAGAGGGGAGAAGGAGTTTCTTTTTTTTTGGAACTGAAGTGCACCTCTAATATTGTGAGGTGCAGTGGCTGTGATCTGCGGCTCACTCACAAGCCTCCATACTCCGGACTCAGCCATTCTCCTGCACCTCAGCCTCCGGGTGGCTGGGTTCTAGGCGCTTACGCTGGCACGCCTGGCTAATTACAAAGCCAGAGATGAAATTTCCTATATTAGCAGGATGAATTACCACGTCTACGTGACCTGCATTGATCCCGCCTGCCTACGGCTCAAAACAAGGATTACGAAACTTAGCTTTCCTGCACGCCCGGCGAAATGACTTTCACTGGGCAAGGGAGAGGCTCCTGCTCTGAGAATCCCCTGAGAAGAGGCCGAAGGAGGCCCTGAGTGTGAGCATCTACAGGATGTAGAGCTGGGAATCAGCCAGGACCCCCTCCAGCAGACACGGAGGGACCACTGCAGAGTCATAAAGGAATTCCCATCATTTCCTCATGAGACAGTCACATCAGGGTGTGACCATGGCCTTGGTATCCTCCACTATGGATAGAGACACTTAGATTTAGAAAAGTCAGTAAGAGACATTAAGTTTCAGAGGGCACAGCTGAAACCACTTTCTTTATTGATTTTGTTTTTCTTCATTTGATTTTTATTTTTATTTATTTATTAGTTTATTTTGAGACAGAGTCTTGCTCTGTGGGCCAGGCTGGAATGCAGTGGCGTGATGTTGGCTCACTGCAACCTCTGCCTCCCGGGTTTAAGCGATTCTCTTGCCTCGGACTCCTGAGTAGCTGGGACTACAGGCATGAGCTACCGTGCCCAGCCTTGGTTTTTCTCTTGACACAGAGTTTTGCTCTGTCACCCAGGCTGGGGTGCAGTAGTGCAGTCATAGCTCACCGCAGCCTCAGCGTCCCTGAGTTCAAGCAATCCTCTTGCCTCAGCCTCCCAGCGTGCTGGGATCTCAGGCAGGAGCCAGCGCCTGGCCGAAACCCAAGCTCTTATCCCAAGCGCCGACCTTTGTCAAGTCTACCTAATCCTCTGTCGTCTCCTAAGTGTCCCTCATGGTGATCACTTCAGAGTCCTCCCGCATGGAGAGCTCACCCACTGGGGGCATATTTTTCCCATTGGAAAAGTGTGGTTTTTGGAAGCTTGCTCTTTTTTAGGAGAACAGGATTGGTGGTGCTCTCTGGGGTGTCCTACCGAGCAGCCTGTTGAAGGCCTGCGTGGTGCTCAGGGAGCATGAGCAACACTAGCTTGAGTTCCTTCTGTGGCTCCTCTGGCGACTCCTCAGATTAGTCCGACCACTCCTTCTTCCTTTTCGGCAAAAGGACCTACCTGGGGGCTGTGATCTCCCCAGGGGCTGAGTAAAGAAACCAGGCCACCCGTGCGCTGCAACTAGTCACCTTAGAGCCCGACCGCAAACCCCAAACCACTCTCCATCCTCCCAGCCTCGCAGACTGCTGGCTTCTCCAAGCCATGTTTCTGACTTTCTCCTCTGCTCAACCCCACATGCTGCTCCTTCCCCTCCCCATTCTTCTGTCTTTCTGTCCTCTGAACACTGCCTCATGTCCTTCCCTGGTCCCTGGCTCTCTCAGTCCCTCCTTTTTTTTTTTTTTGTTTCGAGATAGAATCTTGCTTTTGTGGCTGGAGGCACAGGTGTGTGATGGTGCAATCTCAGCTCACTGCAACATCCATCTCCGGATTCCAGTTATTCTCCTGCCTCAGCCTCTCAGGTAGCTGGGATTACAGGTGCCTGCCATAATGCCCAGCTCAATTTTGTCCTTTTAGTAGAGACGGGGTTTCACCATCTTGGCCAGGCTGGTCTCAAACTCCTGGCCTCAAGTGATCTGCCTGCCTTGGCTTCCCAAAGTGCTGGGATTACAGGTGTGAGCCACCGCACCCAGCCTGAATTTCTCCATTCTTCCCACACACCCTCCTCAGGTTCTCCTTCCTGACCTCTGACCCTTCTTTTTTTTTTTTTGACACAGCGTCTCACTCTCTCACCCAGACTGGAGTGCAGTAGCATGATCTCGGCTCACTGCAACCTCTTCCTCCCAGGCTCAAGCGATTCTCCTGTCTTTAACCTCCCGATTAGCTGGGATTACAGGTGCGCACCACTACCGCCTGGCTAATTTTTGTACTTTTAGTAGAGATGGGTTTTCACCATATTGGCCAGGCTGGTCTTGAACTCCTGACCTCAGGTGATCGGCCCGCCTCGGCCTCCCAAAGGGTTGGGGTTACGGGCGTGAGCCACTGTGCCCGGCGCCCTTCCTTCATCTTAGTCAATCCTATCCCACTTCTTCTTCCTCCAGTCCCCTCACCTGATGGTCCCGACACTTTATCATCCACCACCTCCTGGAGGGGGTACCCCGAGGTGCTCCGCTGGGGGCTCTGCTCATCCTGGGGGTGCGGTAGATACCAGGTCATGATGTTTCCCATAATCTATCCCCTCTCACGGAAACTAGTCTCTGTTCTGTCCGTGGCCTTCTCGTGGGCACTGGTAGGATCCCGAAGAGTGTGTTATCAATTCTCGAGGCTGGGAGAAGTCAGGAGTGGAGATCAGCTCTGAGAAGATGCTGTTATCCAACTGAACCGAAGCGCCCTGAGTCCGGTCCTTCAATCCAGGAGGTCCCAGGAATCTCGATGTCATCGGTCAGTCCAACCTGGCAACCAGTTTGAAAATAAACACATGTAACTGCCAGGCTGATCTCTTGTCCTGGAGACCCTGAGTGAATGGTATCTCCTGCCACTGTCCTAACCGCAGACCATTGTCCAAAAGCATCTTCCGGGTCTCCACATCCCTCTGTTCCCTGTCCCAGCAGAGGCATGAGCCACCACACCTGGCCACTTTTCTTATCTATCTTTGTTATGTGGATGACTTGTTTTAACACGAATAAGATGCTGCTTGTCATCTTTAAAGAAAATAGGTGGCAACAATAGCAAGTCTTTTTTTTTTTTTTTTTGAGACGGAGTCTCGCTCTGTCACCCAGGCTGGAGTGCAGTAGCATGATCTCGACTCACTGCAAAACCTCACTTCCCAGCGTTCGCGCCATTCTCCTGCCTCAGCCTGAGTAGCTGGGACTACAGGTTACCCTTGCATGCGCCCGGCTAATTTTTTGTATTTTTAGTAGAGATGGGTTTTCACCATATTGGCCAGGCTGGTCTCAAACTCCTTGCCTCAAGCAATCCACCATCTCAGCCTCCCAAAGTGGTGGGATTACAATCATGAGCCACTGTGCCAGGCCAGCAAGTCCTGTTTTTATCTGTACTATAATTAAATGCCAAAAATTAATGCTAAGAATTAAAATGCACATAATAATAGACTTTACCTCACAAACTGGCTTCAATTATTCAATGAGACTTATATGTATTACTTAAATGAGGTTAAATTTAACCTTTAAAAAATGATTTATTGTGGCTAGGCACAGTGGCTCACGCCTGTTATCCCAGCACTTTGGGAGGCCAAGGCAGACGGATCACTTGAGGCCAGGAGTTCAAGACCAGCCTGACCAACATGGCAAAACCCCATCTCCGCTAAAAATACAAAAGTTAGCCAGGCATGGTGGTGCACACCTGTAATCCCAGCTACTCAGGAGGCTGAGACACAAGAATCGCTTGAACCCGGGAGGCAGAGGTTGCAACGAGGTGAGATCACACCACTGCACTCCAGCATGGGCAATAGAGTGAGGCTGTGCCTTAAAGAAATTTATTTTGGGGGATGATGGGATGTCACTATGTTGACCAGGCTTGTCTCAAACTCCTTGCCTCAAGCAATCCACCCATCTCAGCCTCCCAAGTAGCTGCAACTACAGGCGCATGCCACCACGCCTAGCTAGTGTGTGTGTGTGTGTGTTTGTGTGTGTGTGTGTGTGTGTGTGTGTGTGTGTGTAGAAACAGGGTCTTACTATGTTGCTTAAGCTGCTCTCAACCTCCTGGGCAACAGTGTTCCTCCCACCTTGGCCTCCGAAAGCGTTGGAATTCCTGTTGTGAGCCATCTCACTGAGCTCTCCACCTTTCAGCTGAACCCAGAAAAGTACAATCTTTTAACCCAAAGCATTCCTCACAGTTAAAGTCAGGAAGAGCCCTTCATGATCTGGAGGCAGCTACTAACCCTCTGCTAAACACTGACTCTGGGTATGAGAAACACACCTACTGTGCCCCAGATATTTTTCCAAATACAACTTAATTTACCCTTCACGACAGCTGGGTGAAGGGATCGTGCTGTATTTCATAGATGTGGAAACTGAGACTCAGAGGCAGGAAATGACCTCCTTCTGGAGGCTGCAAATTCTTTGATGCCCCTTTGATCAACAGGTGGGAGCTGGCCAGAGGTGGTGGCTCATGCCTGTAATCCCAGCACTTTGGGAGGCCAAGGTAGGAGGATTGACTGAGGCCAGGAGTTTGAAACTAGTCTAGGCAACATAGCAAGACCTCATCTCTACAAAAAATACAAAAATTAGCAGGGTGTGGTGGTGCACACCTGTAGTCTCAGCCACTCGGGAGGCTGAAGTGGCAGCATTGCTTGAGCCCAGGAAGTTGAGCAGATGGCCGCCTTCTTGCTGGGTTCTCACATGGTCTTTCCCCTGTGCACACACACCCCTGGTGTCTCTATCTGAATGTCTTAATCTCCGCCCCCGCTTTTTTTTTTTTTTTTTTTTTTTGAGATGGAGTCTCACTCTGCCACCCTGGCTGGAGTGCAGAGTGCAATGGCACAATCTGGGCTCACTGTAAAATCCGCCTCCCAGGTTCAAGCGATTCTCCTGCCTCAGCCTCCCGAGTACCTGAGATTACAGACTTGCGCCACCACCCCCCTCTAATTTTTATATTTTCAGTAGAGATGACGTTTCACCATGTTGGCCAGGCTGGTCTCAAACTCCTGAGCTCAAGTGATCCACCCACCTCGACCTCCCAAACTGCTGGGATTACAGGCATGAGCACTGTGCCCACCCATGCCTCCTCGGTGAATACCACCTGCTAACTTTTGTATTTTTAATAGAGACGGGGTTTCACCATGTTGGCCAGGCTGTTCTCGAACTCCTGACCTCAAGTGATCCACCCACGCTCAGACCTCCCAAAGTACTGGGATTACACGCATGAGCCACCATGCCTGGCCAGATCTTATTTGGAAATGGTATTCTGCATTGTAATTTTTGTTCTGTTTTATTTTTACATATAAAACAGAACAAGAGGATGAGAGAGGTGGGGAGGTCCTACTCACTTTTAAACAAGCAGAGCTCATGATAACCTTCTACCATGAAAACACACGGAAGGGATGGTCCCAACCCATTCATGAGAAATCCGTCCTATGATTTGATCACCTCCTACCAGGCCTTTTTTTTTTTTCTTTTGAGACAGTTTCACTCTGTCACCCAGGCTGCAGTGCAGTGGCACCATCTGGGCTCACTGCAACTTCTGCCTCCCAGGTTCAAGCGATTCTCCTGCCTCGGCCTCCCAAGTAGCTGGGATTACAGATGCCCACACCAACCCGTAATTTTGTATTTTAGTGGAGAGGGTTTCACCATGTGGTCCAGGCTAATCTCAAACTCCTGGCCTCAGGTGATCTGCTCACCTCGGCCTCAGAAAGTGCTGGGATTACAGGTGTGAGCCACTGCACCCGGTCTCAACATGAGATTTAAGCAGGGCACTCAAAGCCGAACTGCATCACTCCCCATCATGTGAGGATACAGGGAGAAGACAGCCATCCACAAATCAGGAAGTGGGCCCTCACCAGACACCAATCTGCTGGTTCCTCAATCTTGGAATTGTGAGAAAGAAATGTGTGTTGTTTAAGCCACCAGCCTATGGTTTTCTGTAATAGAAGCCCAAATGGACTAAGATACTCAGTCAGCTGCTCCTGAATTCCAGTGCCCAAGAGGGCCAGGACCACATGTGTTCAAGCGGCCGGCATATTGGATGGCACATTCATAGAACATTTCCATCACCACAGATGGTCCTTCTGGGCAGCTCTACTCTTGGGAGGAGTGCACATGTAGAGATCATGGCAGCAAAAGTCTCTCTGAGTCAGGTGAGAGGCAGAGAGATGAAAAAGTCTGTTA
Organism: Hoolock leuconedys; assembly: GCA_023748175.1. Classification (NCBI taxonomy): domain Eukaryota; kingdom Metazoa; phylum Chordata; class Mammalia; order Primates; family Hylobatidae; genus Hoolock; species Hoolock leuconedys. Next base: position 28,707 of record JAKGGE010002411.1, read on the forward strand.
TTAACATTAGGAATGATCGTTGTCACTTTTTTTTTTTTTTTTTTTTGAGACAATTTCCACTCTTGTTGCTCAGGCTGGAGTGCAATGGCTCACTGCAACCTCCACCTCCTGGGTTCAAGTTGTTCTCCTGCCTCAGCTTCCTGAGTACTTACAGGTGCCCACAACCATACCCAGCTAATTTTTGTATTTTTAGTAGAGATGAGGTTTCACCATGTTAGCCAGGCTGGTCTCAAACTCTTGACCTCAGGTGATCCGCCCGCCTCAGCCTCCCAAAGTGCTGGGATTACAGGCATGACCCACCATGCCTGGCTTTTTTTTTTTTTTTTTGAGACAGAGTTTCGCTCTTGTTGCCCAGGCTGGAGTGCAATGACTCACTGCAACCTCCACCTCCTGGGTTCAAGTTGTTCTCCTGCCTCAGCCTCTCAAGTAGCTGGGACTACAGGCGTGCACCACCATGCCTGGCCAGATCTTATTTGGAAATGGTATTCTGCATTGTAATTTTTGTTCTGTTTTATTTTTACATATAAAACAGAACAAGAGGATGAGAGAGAGGTGGGAGGTCCTACTCACTTTTAAACAAGCAGAGCTCATGATAACCTTCTACCATGAAAACACACGGAAGGGATGGTCCCAACCCATTCATGAGAAATCCGTCCTATGATTTGATCACCTCCTACCAGGCCTTTTTTTTTTTTTGAGACAGAGTTTCACTCTTGTTGCCCAGGCTGGTCACAAACTCCTGTTCTCAAGCGATCCTCCTGCCTCAGCCTCCCAAAGTGCTGAGGTTACAGGCATGAGCCACTGCACCTGGCTAGGAAACTGAGTTTTTTCAGTGGTAGAGGCTTCTAGCCAGTGGCCAAGGGAAAGAGAGAGTTCTGGGTTCAGGGGCTGGCAGGAAGTTAGCAAGACACCAGGGACTCAGCTACACTGACTGGATCTCAGGGAAGAGCAACTGCCACAGTGGGGACCTGGAGCCGCAGGGAAACTGAGGCAGCAGCCTGCGCCCTAGGGTTGGCAGTACCTGGTAAGAGAAGAGGATGCCTTCCATAAGTAGGCCCACAGGTGCCCAGGGCTCCCCATACCCACGGGGTACCAGGTCTAAAACCATGAGACCAGTACCAGCACCAACCACTCAAGGAGCTGAGACAGCTGACCCACTCTCTGCCCTGGCTAGGACTGGCCCCAGCACCCCCAGTGGGGAGGACTCAATGGTCCCAGCTGCCAAGGGCCCAGGATCACTAGCAACAGAAGAATGGCCAAAGTGACAGGGAACCCTTGAGACCCTAGAGCAGCAATGCCTGGGCCGGGCCTGATCCTTCCCACCAGCCCCCAGCCATTCCTGGCCTTCTGCCATGGTTCCTGGTTGGTCTGCAAAGTGCCTGGGGCAAATACCTTCTGGGAGAAGAGTAGAGACGGTACCCATGCTCCATGGGCCTCAGGATTCCTGAAGTGGGAGGCTCCTCTCTGATGATGGGGCCACCCTGCTCTGGACAGGAAGCCCCTAGCCTCAGGGACACGTTGAATCTTGTCACCCAGAGGAACCAAGTGGCTGGGTGGTGGCCTGGTGCAATGGCTCACGCCTGTAATCCCAGCACTTTGGGAATCCAAGGCAGGCGGATCACCTGAGGTAAGGAGTAGAAGACCAGCCTGGCCAACATGGCGAAACCCCATCTCTACCAAAAATACAAAAAATAGCTAGGTGTGGTGGCGGGCACCTGTAATCCCAGCTACTCGGGAGGCTGAGGCAGGAGAATCGCTTGTACCTGGGAGGCGGAGGTTGCAGTGAGCTGAGATGGCGCCACTGCACTCCAGCCCGGGTGACAGAGTGGGACTCCATCTCAAATTAAAAAAAGAGGCCGGGCAGCAAAGAATAAAATGGTTCCCCAGTTCAGCCTTCGGAGGTACCAACCATCTGTTAGCAGAGCTCTAAGACCAACTGGGCCCCACTCCAGGAACATCCCCTTCCCACAGGGGCTGGGAGATGGGGTCCCGGGCTGTGCTGCCCTCTGGAGCAGCCCCCTTCGACCTGGCCCTCACTGTTCTCCAGGGCCCTGGGAAGCCATGCAGAGAGGAAGAGGTCCTTTATGTGCCAGACAAGGCTGCTGTCAAGGGACTGCAAGTCTGCTTGAGGTGTGACATACCTGTTTTTAGAACAAGAACATCACATCAGCAGGAGCCAGTGGCCAGAGCTAGGGGGAAGGGAGGATCCAGGTCCAATTCCCATGTATCTAGGGCACATGTGCACAGCACCAAGGACCACTCCAGCCCCTCCCCAGCTCTCAGAGGACCCTGCTCCCACCTGCCTTTTGCTCTGCTATCGGGCAGATGGCATTGTCTCTGCTTTGCAACTGATGAAATAGGAACTCTGACTTCTAAGCTAGGCTAAGAGGGTGCTTGATGCTGCCATTCCGGGCCCAGGTGGGACATTCAGTCATCAGCATCTGTAGCTCTTGCCTGAGTCTCTGAGCCTGCCAGGGCAGAGCAGAAGCAAATGCATGAAGGCCCCTCCCCCAGGGGCTACTCTTAGCCAATGACTGATGACAATGGGTGTATAAAGAGCTTAGCCACATGACCCCACACAGGTGGTACAACCATGAGTTTCCACATTCTGTACTGCCTCCCAGAGGTCCTCAACAGGTTTAAGCTCAATTGCCCACACTGGTAACTGGTGACTTCCTTGATAACACCCATTTCTTTTTTCATTCTTTTGGTTTTTTTTTTTAGATGGCATTTTGCTCTTGTCGCCCAGGCTGGAGTGCAGTGGTGTGATCTCAGCTCACTGCAACCTCTGCCTCCCAGGTTCAAGTGATTCTCTTGCCTCAGCTCCTAAGTAGCTGGGATTACAGGCATGTGCCACCACAGCCAGTTAATTTTATATTTTTAGTAGAGAGGGGGTTTCCCCATGTTGGCCAGGCTGGTCTTAAACTCCTGACCTCAAGTGATCCACCCACCTCGGCTTCCCAAAGTGCTGGGATTACAGGCATGAGCCACCACTCCTGGCAGTTTCCCTCCTTCCTCCCTCCCTCCCTCTCCTTCCCTCCCCTCCCTCTCCTTCCTTCCTTCCTTCTTTCCTCCCTCCCTCCCTTTCTCCTTTCCTTCCTTCCTCCCTCCCTCCCTCTCTCCTTCTCTTTCTTTCACCGTGCTCTGTCACCCAGGCTGGAGTGCAATGGTGTGATCTGGGCTCACTGCAACCTCTGCCTTAAGTAGCTGGGACTACAGGTTCACACCACCACATCCAGCTAATTTTTGTGTGGGTTTTTTTGTAGATAGGGTTTCGCCACGTTGCCCAGGCTGGTCTCAAGCAATTCTCCTAGGCTCAAGCAATCTTCTGGCCTCAGCCTCCCAAAGTTCTGGGCTTACAGACCTGAGCCATTGTGCCCGGCTAACACCCCTTTCTTGGCAGCCTTCCTGGCCGTATCTGGCCTCTCTACTCCCCTACCTGGGTTTCTGGGATGACTTGCACTTAAATCCTTGGAGGGAACTTTAAGCAGAAGGAAAGAGGAGAAAACTCAGAAATCGTGTGGGACCAGCAGCTTCCCCATTGTCTGGTCTGGAGTGGAGGTGGTCCAGGGATCCAGGGAGCCTGGCTCAAGCAGGATAGAGGTGACATCCAGGCTGGCCATCAGTGGGTGCGGTTCAGCAGCAGAGTCTCCAGGCCTGCTCACACTTGGGCTGGTCGAGGATTCTCTTCTGGATAGCCTGTTTAGATTACAGTAGGACCTGAGAACATGAAATTGGTTTCCAGCCCTGGGACAGGGGTCGGGCCAGGCTCACACAGCTGGGCCCAGGCTCAGGACTGAGGTAGAACCATAGTGTTCATCACAGCTGGAGCAAAAGCCCAGAAGAACGGACTTAACACTCCCAGTGGGTCAGAGGAGAGGCTAGCACAGGGTAGACACAAGATTCTGCAGACAGAGGCCAGAAGATTTTTGTAGGCTACAAGATTCTGTAGACAGAGGCTCACGCCTATAATCCCAGCACTTTGGGAGGCCGAGGCAGGTGGATCACTTGAGGCCAGGAGTTCAAGACCAGCCTGGCCAACATGGTGAAACCCTGTCTCTACTAAAGATACAAAAATTAACCAGATGTGGTGGCGCATGCCTGTAGTCCCAGCTACTCGGGAGGCTGAATCAGGAGGATCGCTTGAACCCAGGAGGTGGAGGTTGCAGTGAGCCGAGATCACACCACTGCACTCCAGCCTGGGTAACAGAGCAAGACTCTGTCTAAATAAATAAATAAATAAAATTATACAGACCTCATCCCCAGGAGGCAGTCTGAAATGGCTCAGGAAAAAAAAAAAAAAAAGCAGGTGAAATTTGTGCAGGGGGATCTCACCTGAACAAGGATCAGAAAGACAAGGGGTTGTGCCCAAACCTCCCCACCTTCCTAGTGGCAGCTGGACCCTGGACCCCTTCACCACCACCAGCCTGCCCCATGCTATCCATCACCAGCCAGCTCACGACCTAAACATCTCTGCATCCCTCCTCTCTCTCTCCATCCCCACTGCTACCTCACTGGTCCTGGCCACCACGGCTCTCTCAGCTAGGCTGCAATCACTTCCAGGCTGGATTCCCCACCCCTGCCCTTGACCTTCTCCTGTCCTCTACTCCAAGGCAGCCAGAAGAATCTGCCAATGTATCAAGTCTTCTCTTGGGCTAGAGCCTTCTGGTGGCTTCCAATCTGCACCCTCCCAGCCCTTTGTGTCAGGCACCATCTCATCTTCATAAATCCTGTTTCTATTGCCTGGAGGACTCCCCCAGCCCTACCTTCCCCTGTTCCTAAATGACATTTTGCCACCCTTCAGATCTCAATGTCACTTTTGAGAGAAACCTTAGTCAGGCATGGTAGCACGCACCTGTGGTCCCAACTACTCTGAAGACTGAGGAGGAATGATCTCTTGAAGTCAGGAGTTGGGGGTTGCAGTGAGCTAGGATTGCACCACTGCACTCCAGCCTGGACAACAGAGCAAGACTCTGTCTCTAGGCCAGGTGCAGTGGCTCACTCACACCTGTAATCCCAGCACTTTGGGAGGCTAAGGCAGGCAGACACCTGAGGTCAGAAGTTCGAGACCAGCCTGGCCAACATGTGAAACCCCATCTCTACTAAAAATACAAAAGTTAGCCGGGTGTGGTGGCTTGCACCTGTAATCCCAGCTACTTGGGAGGCTGAGGCAGGAGAATTGCTTGAACCTGGGAGGCAGAGGTTGCAGTGAGCCGAGATCGCACCACTGCACTCCAGCATACACAATGAAGCAAGAAAAAAAAGAAAAGACCTTGTCTCTAAAAAGAGAGAGAGAGAAACCCTGCATGGACCTCCATTCAGATGGCTGTTCTGTTACTAGAAGGGTCCAGACCAACACAAACACTACAGGAGCCAAAGATGAAATTCACAGAAAGAGCAATTATGAGAAATGGGAGAAAGATGGAGGGATTGCAACACAGGGCTACTGGAAGTTTTAGAAAAACAGCAGAAAATCACAGAGAAGCAATATATGATGGACAATCAATGAGAATTTTCAAAAACGAGGCTGGGCGTGTTGGCTCATGCCTATAAACCCAGCACTTTGGGAGGCTGAAGCAAGTGGATCAACTGAGGTCAGGAGTTCCAGACCAGCCTGGCCAACATGGTGAAACCTCGTCTCTACTAAAAATACAAAAATTAGCCTGGCGTGGTGGCGTGCACCTGTAGTCCCACCTACTCAGGAGGCTGAGGCAGGAGAATTGCTTGAACCTGGGAGGCAGAGGTTGCAGTGAGCCAATATTGTGCTACTGCACGCCAGCCTGGGTGACAGAGCAAGACTCCATCTCAAAAAAAAAAAAAAAAAAAGAAAAGAAAGAAAAAAAGAACTAAAGAGACATACAAGTCCTCAAATCAAAAACATACTCCAAGAACAAACAGCATAAATTAATATGCCTATATAGGGTTCTATCATTATTAAACCACTTAAAGTCAAGGATAAAGAGGAATTTTTTTTTTTTTTTTTTTTTTGAGATAGGGTCTCACTGTGTCACCCAGACTGGAGTGCAGTGGTGCAATCATAGCTCACTGTAGCCTCAGACTCCTGGGCTCAAGCAATTCTCCCACCTCAGACTCCCAAGTAACTGGGACTACAAGCCTGCAAGCAGGCACCACCATGCCTAGCTAATATTTGTATTTTTTTAGAGATGGGATCTTGCTATGTTGCCCAGGATGGAAATCTTTTTTTGTTGTTGTTGGTTATTTTTTTTTTTTTTTTGGAGATGGGTTTCACTCTTGTCGCCCAGTCTGGAGTGCAGTGGGCATTGATTAAGGTCACTGCAGCTGATCTCAGGCCCAAAGGATGCCTCAGCCTTGTGAGTAGCTGGGACTAACCACACCTGGTTATATTTCTTTTCTTTTCTTTTCTTTTCTTTTTTTTTTTTTTTTTCTGTAGAGATGAGGTCTTGCTATGTTGCCCAGGCTGGTCTCAAACTCCTGGCCTCAAGTGATCCTCCAGTCTTGGCCTCCCAAAGTGCTGGAATTACAGGTATGAGCCTGTGCTCCTGCTCCTCCTCCAAGGTTTCTAAGCGAGGAAAGGAAGACTTTCACATTTCCTCAAGTGGGTTCTAGCAGCCTTGAGATGGATCAATTACACACATCGCCCCAGAATGCCCAGAAGTCATTGCCCTCAAATCACACACACAAAGCAACATTCTGGCCTGTAATCCCAGCACGTTGGGGGAGGCCAAGGTGGGAGGATCATTTGAGCCCAGGAGTTTGAGACCAGCCTGGGCAAACATGGCGAGACCCTGTCTCTACAAAAAATTAAAAAATTGAAGAAGAAGAAAAAAGGAATATTCTGGTCTTCCTGCCCCAGGTGTGCCCTACAGTCTGGCTCCCTAGCTCACGTTCCTATGAAAAGCTGGAGGGGTGGCCGGGCACAGTGGCTCATGCCTGTAATCCTAGCACTTTGGGAGGCTGAGTGGGGCGCATCACTTGAGGTCAGGAGTTCAAGGCCAGCCTGGCCAACATGGTGAAACTCCGTCTCTACCTAAAATACACAAATTAGCCGGGGGTGGGGCATGGTGGCGTGCACCTGTAATCCCAGCTACTCAGGAGGTGGAGGCATGAGAATTGCTTGAACCCCGGAAGCAGAGGTTGCAGTGAGCCAAGATTGTGCCACTGCACTCCAGCCTGCGTGACAGAGCAAAACGCCACCTCAAAAAGAAAAAGAAAAAAAGAGAGAGAGAGAAAGGAAGGAAGGAAGGAAGGAAGGAAGGAAGGAAGGAAGGAAGGAAGGAAGGAAGGAAGGAAGGAAGGAAGGAAGGAAGGAAGGAAGGAAGGAAGGAAGGAAGGAAGGAAGGAAGGAAGGAAGGAAAAGAAAAGAAAAAAGGAATATTCTGGTCTTCCTGCCCCAGGTGTGCCCTACAGTCTGGCTCCCTAGCTCACGTTCCTATGAAAGCTGGAGGGGTGGCCGGGCACAGTAGCTCATGCCTGTAATCCTAGCACTTTGGGAGGCTGAGTGGGGCGCATCACTTGAGGTCAGGAGTTCAAGGCCAGCCTGGCCAACATGGTGAAACTCCGTCTCTACCTAAAATACACAAATTAGCCGGGGGTGGGGCATGGTGGCGTGCACCTGTAATCCCAGCTACTCAGGAGGCTGGCCTTGGGAGGTATCACTTGAGCCCAGGAGTTTGAGACCAGCCTGGCCAACATGGTGAAACCGATCTCTAAAACAAAAGTATGAACATGGTAAAGCGGGTGCAGGAGGGCTAATGGAGTATCCTGGGCTTAGAGGTCGGAGGTTACAGTGGATCAGGCGATAAACTTCCGAAAGGGTCTAGGGACCATTACCTTGGGTCAATGTCCTTATCTTTCCAACTGTTCACAAATTCACTGTCACTATGTGCTAGTTCGTCGCTGGGCATCATTAGTTCATCCTCTTCCTCATCATTGAAGTTCCCACACACGTCACAGACCTGGCAGGGGAGAGTGGTTTTTCGGTGCTGGGAAGCACCAGAGCAGTTTTTCTCCCTCCCTCCCTCCCTCCCTCCCTTCCTTCCTTCCTTCATGAGAGCGGTTTCCCTCCCTCCCTCCCTCCCATCCTTCCTTCCATCCTTCCTTCCTTCCTTTCTTCCCTTCCTTCTTCCCTCCCTCCCTCCCTTCCTTCCTTCCTTCCTTCCTTCCTTCCTTCTCTTGAGTTTCACTCGTCACCCAGCCCGGAGTGCAGTGGCATGATCTCGGCTCACTTCACTACCCGCCTCCCGGGTTCAAGTGACTCTCCTGCCTCAGCTTCCCAAGCAGCTGAGATTACAGGTGCGCACCACCACCCCCAGCTAATTTTTTTTTTTTTTTTTTTTTTTAATAGAGACGGGGTTTCACCATGTTGGCCAGGCTGGTCTCGACCTCCTGACCTCAGTGACCCACCTGCCTCGGCCTCCCAGAATGCTGAGATTAGAGGCGTGAGCCACCACGCCCGGGCAGAATGGTTTTTCCTGGAAACACTCTTGTCCATCCTACACCGAAAGGCGCACTCCTCCACTGCCCTGCTCCATCCTGAGGAATTGTACTCTTTGAACGAGCCGCGATCATGAACACTGCCCCTCATCCCTGCCAGCCACCAATCTCCCTGGGGCTGCCTCCCCAGTGAGGAGAGCCAGATGTTTTCCTCACCTTTCCATAGTAGGTTGTGGGGATTTCAATCTCTAAGAGACGATTCCCGTCAAACTTGACTTGCACCCCGATCTTGATGTTAACAATAGTGTAGATGCTGCTGGATTTGACACTGACCCCAGGGATCTGGGAGATCGCGGGGCGGATGACCTGTTTGCTGTTGATCTAAACAGGAGGACAGTGACGGTGAGTAGGAGCAGGGACCAGAGTCCCCTCCCCAGCGCTCCCTCCCAGCCCCGGTCACCACACCCAGCTCACCAGCACACGGTGGCCCTTCTGCAGGGTGACCTGGGCATCGCAGATGTCAATGTAGACCTCGTGAAGGCGGAATGCCTCAGTTCCACCTTCCTCCTTCTCATGCTTGGCACTGATCTTGAAGAATGGCAAGGCCATGGCGGGGTGGCACACTTTCATCAGGACATGAGTGCAGGCGTCTGGGGTAGAATGGTTACTACCATCAAAGCTCACGTAGTGGGACTCCCCTGGGAGCTGACACACTCCCATACCTAGGAGGACAGAAAGAACAGCTGGGCTACGACACTCCTCTGGCAGGTACAGGGTCCCTGGGAAACTAGTCCTGGGTTCTCCCTGCCTTCCAGAAAAGAGTCAAGAACCCAGGTCCGGCTGTGCGCAGGGGCTCATGCCTGTAATCTCAGCACTTTGGGAGGCCAAGGTGGGCTGGTTTGATACCAGCCTGACCGACATGGTAAAACCCCGTCTCTACTAAAAAAAATACAAAAAAATTAGGGTGTGGTGACATGTGCCTGTAATCTCAGCTACTTGGAAGGCTGAGGCAGGAGAATCGCTTGAACCAGGGAGACGGAGGTTGCAGTGAGCCGAGATTGCGCCACTGCACTCCAGCCTGGGCAACAGAGACACTGCGTCAAAAAAAACAAAAAAACAACAAAACAAAACAAAACAAAACCCCGAAGCCAGGGCTAGGAGGCATGAGGTTTATGGGTGGAGGGGGACATGATTCTTTGGAGGAAGTATTTTTTTTTTCTTGTTTGAGACATGGTCTCTCTTTGTCACCCAGGCTGGAATGCAGTGGCATGGTCATAGCTCACTGCAGCCTCAAACTCCTGGGCTCAAGCCATCCTCCTACCTCTGGAGGCATGAAGTACCCTATTCAACTAATTAAAAAAAATTTTTTTTCAGAGACAGGGTCTTGTTCTGTTACCCAGACTGGCGGGCAGTGGCACGATTTTGAGGCTGGCGGGGTTCCGGATCATCTTGTCCAGGGCGCTGACCACCTGGGGGAAGCGGGGCCGGGCATTCCGGTCTTTCTGCCAACAGTCCAGCATGAGCTGGTGGAGGGAGGTGGGACAGTCTGGGGGGAGGGGGCAGCGGTAGTCCTGTTCAATGGCATTGATCACCTGGAAAGAGGGGAAGAAGCTCTGGGTGAGGCTGTCTAGGAAAAGCAAAGATGCTAACAGGCCCAGGAAATGGTGACTTGGAAGATGGTAGGATAGGAGGCACAGCCCCCCAAAAAATAACAGATCCAGGAATCCTCCTAGCCGGAGTTGAAGCTCTCTGTGGCTGGAGGCCCCAGCAGCTCTTGGCTATGATACAGACATGTTACCTCCCAACCCTGCCCTCCATCTCTGTATCCTTCTGCGACCCAAATATGCTGTATCCAACTCTTTTATGTATGTATGTATGTATGTATGTATGTATTTATTTATTTATTAAGATAGAGTCTTGCTCAGTTGCCTAGGCTGGAATGCAATGGCGTGATCTCAGCTCACTGCAACCTCTGTTCCTGGGTTCAAGCGATTATCCTGTCTCAGCCTCCCGAGTAGCTGGGATTACAGGCATGAGACATAGCGCCCGGTCCCCAACTCTTTTTAAAAATTTTCTGTAGAGGCAGGATCCGGCTATGTTGCCCAGGCTGGTCTTGAGATCCTGAGTTCAAGTGATCCTCCCTCCTCAACCTCCCACAGTGCTGGGATTACAGGCGTGAGCCACCAGGCCTGGCCCTGTATCTCAACTCTTTGATATAAAGATCAATTCTCCTTTTTGTCATCTCCATGGTCTCAAGAACCCAGCAGTGATGACTCTCTGGGAGCCCACCCTTCACCCCAAATCCCAGGTGAGAGAACACCCGAGGAAAGCCTGGTATGACCACGGGACACTTACGTCCTGATTGCTCATGTCCCAGTATGGCCTCTCCCCAAATGACATCACCTCCCACATCACAATCCCATAACTCCAGGCATCACTGGGAGAGTGAACTGGGAGAGCAGTAGCCTCCAGTGATCCATCGGTGGGAATCTTTCCTCCCTGCAGGAGGAGGAGAAAAGGTGAGCTGGGGGACTCACTGAAGGACTCACCAGATCCAGCACACTGCCCCCCAGTCCCCCACCTGCCTCTGCTTTTTTCCCCTAGCTCAGGCCCCAAGCCTCCTACTCGCCAACTCTGTTTGCCCAGGTTGGAGTGCAGTGGCGTGATCTTGGCTCACTGAAACTCCGCCTCCCAGGTTCAACTGGTTCTCCCACCTCAGCCTCCCGAGTAGCTCGGATTACAGGCGTGTACCACCACCCTCAGCTAATTTTGTATTTTTAGTAGCGACAGGGTTTCCCATGTTGGCCAGGCTGGTCTTGAACTCCTGACCTCAGACGATCCTCCTGCCTCAGCCTCCCAAAGTGCTGGATTTACAGGCGTGAGCCACCACACCTGGCCACTGTTCTTTCTTTTGAGACAGGGTCTTGCTCTGTCGCCCAGGCCGCAGTACAGTGGCATATTCATAGCTCACTGCAGCCTCCAACTCCTGGGCTTAAGCAATCCTCCTGCCTCAACCTCCCAAGCAGCTGGGACTACATGCATGCCACTGTGCCTGGCTAATCTTTTAATTTTTTTGTAGAGATGGGGTCTTGCTATGTTGCCCAGGTTATCCAACTGTTATTTTCCTAGACATCTGGAAGTCAGCTTCCTGGAGCTGACTGTCCCCCCACCCACAGCCTGCTCCTGTATCCTCTCCCTGGAGCAGGGCTGCCAGAGCTTTCCCAGCCTTTCCAACCCACCCCTCCAGGCCCGGCACAAGAAGCTCCACCCTGGGGTCCCCAGCATTACCAGGGGCTCGTGTCAGGTGGGATCGGAAGAGATTCTCCTCCAGGAAACGGGAAAGGCCAAAGTCAGACACTTTGCAGACGAGGTTGCTGTTGACTAGGATGTTGCGAGCAGCCAGGTCTCGGTGGACGTAGCTCATCTCGGCAAGGTACTGCATGCCCGAGGCGATGCCCCCCAGCATGCCCACGAGCTGGATGACCCTGAACTGTCCGTCATTTAGCTGGAGAGCAGATGGGGTGGGGGCTTGGTGAGGACAGCCCACCCACCATTCCCCCTCCCATCCACATCTTTTTTTTTAGAGACAGGGTCTTGTTCTGTCACCCAGGCTGTAGTGTAGTGGTGCCATCATAGCTCACTGCAGCCTCAACCTCCCTATCAGGAGCTCAGGCGGAGCCTCACGGTGGACAATAGGCATGTGCCACTATGCCTGGATAATTTTTAATTTTTAGTAGAGATAGGTTCTACAGGTATGCGCATCCTGGCCTGGGCGATCCTTCTGCCTGGGTCTCCCAAAGCACTGGGATTACAGGTGTTGAGTCACTGCACCCAGCCTCCCGTCCACTTCCTAAACTGTATCTGTCACTTCCAGACCCACCTCGCAACTCACCTGTAGGGCAAGCCCCCCAACTCCCTCAGGTGAGCCTTCCTCCTTTCTCTTTTCCCAAGTTTTCTCAGCTCTGGCTACAGTATCACAACACATTGCTTACAATGGTTCCTGTTTCAATGGTAAGCATTCAGTCTCTCCCAATCAGATTATAATTTGAAAAATTATTTCAACTTTCCCTTCCATTTAACCTGGTACACTGCTTTATACCCAGGAAATACTCAACAAATGTTTTTCTGTTTTTAGTTTTTTAGAGACAAGGTCTCTTTCTTTCCCCCAGGTTGGAGTGCAGTGGCACGATCATGGTTCACCGCAGCCTTAAACTCCTAGGCTCAAACGATCCTTCTGCCTCAGCCTCCTTAGTAGCTGGGACTACATGCATGCCACTGTGCCTGGCTAATCTTTTAATTTTTTGTAGAGATGGGGTCTGTTTCCCAGGCTTGTCTCCAACTCCTGGCCTCAGCGATCTTCCCACCTTGGCCTCCCAAGGTGCTGGGATCCTGGGCATGAGTCCTTACAAAGCGACCTGTCTACGGAATTTGGAATACACTAGTGTAGTCAACCACAAAATTGCTCAGCCCTCTTGGACTACCTCTGTGTGGATTTGCAAGAGAACAGTGAAGAACTGCAGTATGACCAACGATCAGTGCAAAAACCAAGGTCTGAAGCCCAACCTTGACCTTTAAAGAGTTCGCTCTCACCAGGGAAACCAACAAGTCACAGACAGTAAACAAATCCCATCTTCTGAGTTCAGCTAAGATTTGGGAGACCATCTGCAGCCCTACAGAACCAGGGACATAGAGTCCAAAAACTGAATTTTGAATCCATCCTCCAGATCTGCACCTGCCCTACTCCCCGCTCAGTTCGTGGCAACACCACCACTTGCCAGATGGTCAGGGAATAGACCTCAGAGTTTCCTGTGACCCCCTTTTCTCCCTCATCAGCCACTTCCAATCCATCAGCAAGTTCTGGTGGTGATGCTTCCAAGACATGTCCCAAATCCAAACCCTTCCCTTCACCCCATGGCCTGGATGCTGGCAACAGGCTTCTGCTGCAGGCCTCTCCCAGCTCCTGCTCTTGCTCCCCAGCACCCAGCAAAGAGGTCTTTTTTTTTATTTATTTATTTATTTATTTATTTATTTATTTATTTATTTATTTATTTATTTATTTATTTATTTACTTATTTTGAGATGGAGTCTCGCTCTACTGCCCAGGCTGGAGTAAAGTGGCGTTATCTCGGCTCACTGCAACCTCCGCCTCCTGAGTTGAAGGAATTCTCCTGTCTTAGTCTCCTGAGTAGCTGGGATTACAGGGGTGCACCACCATGCCTGGCTAATTTTTGTATTTTTAGTAGAGACAGGGTTTCACCACGTTGGCCAGGCTGGTCTTGAACCCCTGACCTCAAGTGATCCACCTGCCTCAGCCTCCCAAAGTGCTGGGATTACAGGTGTGAGCCACCGTGCCCAGCCGGGATCCTCTTAAACTACTCTCCTGCCAAAGCCCTCCAGCGGGTTCCCGTCACACTGCCCAATGCAGAGTCTACCATCTCTCCTCTGTTCACCAGGTTCACCTGTGCTGGCCTTCCCACCTCTCTCTCTTTTTAAGAGATGGGATCATGAGCTGGAATGCAGTAGTCTGTGATGACTACTACAGCGTCTCAGGCTCAGTCCTCCGCCTCAGCCTCCCAAGTAGCTAGGACTACAGATACGCGCCATCAGGCTCTGCACATTTTTGTATTTTTTGTAGAGACGGGGTTTCACCATGTTGCCCAGGGTGATCTCTAACTCCTGGCCTCGAGTGATCCACCAGCCTCGGCTTCCCCAAGTGCTGGGATTACAGGTGTGTGCCACTGCGCCTTTAAGACCCTTTCTGTCTCTTCGACCAGGCACGGTGGTTCACACGTTTAATCCCAGCACTTTGGGAGGCCAAGGAGGGTGAATGGCTTGAGGTCAGGGGTTTCAGATCAGCCTGGCCAACAGGGCAAAGCCCTGTCTCTACTAAAAATACAAAAATTAGCCAGGCATGGTGGCTCATGCCTGTAATCCCAGCACTTTGGGAGGCTGAAGCAGAAGGATCACTTGAGCCCAGGAGGCGGAGGTTGCAGTGAGCCGAGATCATGCCATTGCACTCCAGCATGGGCGACAGCAGGACTCCATCTCAAAAAACAAACAAACAAAACCAAAAAACCCCCCCACATCAGATAAGAGCTTCTCTTACAGGAAATACAGAGAGACAAGCTAAATGATCCCACAAGAAGAATTTCATAAATCTAGAAAACAAGACATTCGGTGGACAAGGGACCCAACCCTTCAGTGTGTCAGTGTCATCATAAGGAACTGCTCAAGACTTAGAAAGGCTCGAAAATATAATAATCAGCAGGCGTGGTGGCTCATGCCTGTAATCGCAGCACTTTGGGAGGTTAAGGAGGGAGGATCGCTTGAGTCCAGGAGCTTGAGACCAGCCTGGGCAACATGGCGAGACCCCATCTCCGCAAAAAATTTAAAAATTAGCCATGCACCTGTAGTTCCAGCTACCCAGGAGGCTGAGGCAGGAGGATCACCCGAGCTAAGGAGTTTGGACGCTGCAGTGAGCTGTGATTGCATCACTGCACTCTAAACTGGGCGACAGGGCGAGACTTTGTTTCTAAAATAAATAAACAAATAAAAAATATATAATAACCAGGCACAAAGCCCGGTCCTGAACTGGATCCTGGTTGGAATAAAGCAGCAGTGAAGGACATTTTTGGAACAACTAGAGAAATGTGAAAATCAACTGGGTATTCAATGACGCTAGGGAATCGCTATAATTCTGTTCAATGCAATGTTATTTTGCTACATAGGAAAATGTTTTGATTTTTTTAAAAAGATGCCTAGGCCAGGCATGGTGGCTCGTGTCTGTAATCCCAGCACTTTGAGGGGCCGAGATAGGTGGATCACTTGAGCCCAGGAGTTCAAGACCACCCTGGGCAACATGATGAAACCCCGTCTCTACTAAAATACAAAATTAGCCAGGTGTGGTGGCACATGCCTATAATCCAAGCTACTTGGGAGGCTGAGGCAGGAGAATCACTTGAACCCAGGAGGTGGATGTTGCGGTGAGCCAAGAACGCACCACTGCACTCCAGTCTGGGTGACAGACGGAGACTCCGTCTCAAAAAAAAAAAAAAAAAAAAAGCCTAATAAAGTTAAAAAAAAAAAAAAAAAAGTCAGTAAAATCTGGTAAAGTGACCAAATCAAGTAAGCAGTTCCCTTTCCTCTCTAGCCAGTTGCATGAAGGACCCCGTTTGCTTTTTTTCACATTTGAAATGATTTGTGTACTTTTTTAAAAAGCCCATCTATTTACTTGCTAATTTTCAGTCCCCCTGCCCCATTAGACCGTCTGCTCCCCAGGAGCAGAAATCCAGTTTGCCGTGTGCGTAGCTTTATTCCCGGGAACTGGGAGGATGACCGGTGCATAGAAAGCACTCAGTAAATATTTGTCAAAAGAAGGAATGACAAGCCAGGCACAGTGGCTCATGCCAGTAATCCCAGTGCTGTGGGAGGCTGAGGGGGGAGGCTCGCTTGAGGCCAGGAGTTTCAGACCAGCCTGGGCAACCTATCGAGATCCTGTCTTTACAAAAAAAATTTTAAAGTTTGCTGAGCATGGTGGTACATGAGTGTAGTTCTAGCTACTCAGGAGACTGAGGCGGGAGGATCACTTGAGTCCAGGAGGTCAACGCTGCAGTGAGCTATGAATGCACCACTGCACTCCAGCCTGGGCGACAAGAGTGAAACCCCCTCTTGAAAAAAAAAAAAAATTGGCAGTGGTGGCTCATGCCTGTAATCCCAGCACTTTGGGAGGTTAAGGAGGGAGGATCGCTTGAGTCCAGGAGCTTGAGACCAGCCTGGGCAACAAGAGTGAAACCCCATCTTGAAAAAAAAAAAAATTAGCCAGGTGTGGTGGCACATGCCTATAATCCCAGCTACTGGGAGGCTGAGGCAGGAGAATCACTTGAACCTGGGAGGCTGCAGTGAGCTATGAATGCACCACTGCACTCCAGCCTGGACGACAGAGTGAGACCCTGTCTTAAAAAAAAAAAAAAAAAAAAAAAAAAAAAAAAAAAAAAAAGTCAGTAAAATCTGGTAAAGTGACCAAATCAAGTAAGCAGTTCCCTTTCCTCTCTAGCCAGTTGCATGAAGGACCCGTTTGCTTTTTTCACATTTGAAATGATTTGTGTACTTTTTTTAAAAGATGCCTAGGCCAGGCATGGTGGCTCGTGTCTGTAATCCCAGCACTTTGAGGGGCCGAGATAGGTGGATCACTTGAGCCCAGGAGTTCAAGACCACCCTGGGCAACATGATGAAACCCCGTCTCTACTAAAAATACGAACATCAACCGGGTATGGTGGTGCATGCCTGTAATTCCAAGCTACTTGGGAGGCTGAGGCAGGAGAATCACTTGAACCCAGGAGGTGGATGTTGCGGTGAGCCAAGAACGCACCACTGCACTCCAGTCTGGGTGACAGACGGAGACTCCGTCTCAAGAAAAAAAAAAAAAAAAAAGCCTAATAAAGTTAAAAAAAAAAAAAAAAAGTCAGTAAAATCTGGTAAAGTGACCAAATCAAGTAAGCAGTTCCCTTTCCTCTCTAGCCAGTTGCATGAAGGACCCCGTTTGCTTTTTTTCACATTTGAAATGATTTGTGTACTTTTTTAAAAAGCCCATCTATTGACTTGATAATTTTCAGTCCCCTGCCCCATTAGACCGTCTGCTCCCCAGGAGCAGAAATCCAGTTTGCCGTGTGCGTAGCTTTATTCCCGGGAACTGGGAGGATGACCGGTGCATAGAAAGCACTCAGTAAATATTTGTCAAAAGAAGGAATGACAAGCCAGGCACAGTGGCTCATGCCAGTAATCCCAGTGCTGTGGGAGGCTGAGGGGGGAGGCTCGCTTGAGGCCAGGAGTTTCAGACCAGCCTGGGCAACCTATCGAGATCCTGTCTTTACAAAAAAATTTTAAAGTTTGCTGAGCATGGTGGTACATGAGTGTAGTTCTAGCTACTCAGGAGACTGAGGCGGGAGGATCATCCGAGGTCGGGAGTTCGAGACCAGCCTGACAAACATGGAAAAACCCCGTCTCTACTAAAAATACAAAATTAGCCAGGTGTGGTGGCACATGCCTATAATCCCAGCTACTGGGGAGGCTGAGGCAGGAGAATCACTTGAACCTGGGAGGCGGAGGCTGCAGTGAGCCGAGATCGTGCCATTGCACTCCAGCCTGGGCAACAAGAGTGAAACCCCATCTTGAAAAAAAAAAAAAAATTAAATTAAATTAAAATTAAAAAAAAGAAGGAATGACAACCTTCAGCTGTATGGGGCAGTGGGAAAGGAAGGTCCCAGGAGCCCAGCCTTTCCCAGAGGGAAAATTAAAGGCAGAGGGCTGGCCGGGCGTGGTGCCTCACACCTGTAATACTAGCACTTTGGGAGGCTGAGATCACTTGAGGTCAGGAGTTTGATACCAGCCTGGCCTACATGGTGAAATCCTGTGTCTACTATAAATACAAAAATTAGTTGGCATGGTGGTGCACGACTGTAATCCCAGCTACTCGGGAGGCTGTATCAGACAACAAAACAGATTTGGCATTAGATGCCAAACAAAAGAGTCACTTGGTACATTTCATGGGGAAATGGAGCTACTTTTAATGAATTACATAGCTTTGGAAGGCGAGATGCGGTGGCTCAGCCTTAATCCCAGCACTTGGAGGCCGAGGCTGGGATCACCCCAGTCAGGAGATCAAGACCGCGGTGAAACCCCATCTTGAAAAAAAAAAAAAAAATTAGCCGAGGATAGTGGTATACTGTGGTCCAGCTACCGGAGGAGAAGCTGAGGCAGAAGAATAAGTGAACCTGGGGAGTAGAATTGCAGTGGCGAAAGTTGCACCA
>JAKGGE010002903.1:0-40012 GCA_023748175.1 Hoolock leuconedys
AAACAGATTTGGCATTAGATGCCAAACAAAAGAGTCACTTGGTACATTTCATGGGGAAATGGAGCTACTTTTAATGAATTACATAGCTTTGGAAGGCGAGATGCGGTGGCTCAGCCTTAATCCCAGCACTTGGAGGCCGAGGCTGGGATCACCCCAGTCAGGAGATCAAGACCGCGGTGAAACCCCATCTCTACTAAAATATTTTAAAAAAAAAATTAGCCGAGGATAGTGGTATACTGTGGTCCAGCTACCGGAGGAGAAGCTGAGGCAGAAGAATAAGTGAACCTGGGGAGTAGAATTGCAGTGGCGAAAGTTGCACCACTACACTCCAGCCTGGGACGACAGAAGCGAGACTCATCTCAAAAAAAAAAAATAAAATAAAATAAAATAAAATAAATTACATAGCTTTTGTATGCTGCCAGGTTAAACCACAAGTAAAATTTCTCCGATACTTGGATACTACAGAGTTTTTAATGTTACCTCTGTGGTCGCAGGTATTAGAAAACCTGTCAGTACTACAATGTAGATTACAGGTAAGAGGCGAAAACGGCAACTGTGACACGTGCAGATTTATTTGGATAGTAAAACTGTCACCTGTTTAGACAATTTTTTCCCCAGACGGAGGGGTCTGCATTGACACCCAGGCTAGAATGCAATGGCACGATCAGAGCTCACCAGCCTGCGATCTCATGGGCTCAAGAGATTCTCAACTCCAGGCTCCAAGTAGCAGGACTGCAGATGCATGCCACCATGCCAGGCTAATTTTATTTATTTTTTTGAGGTTTTTTTGCCATGTTGCCCAGGCTGGTCTCAGACCCTGAACAAGCAATCCTGCCACCTTGGCCTGTGTACTGGGACTACAGGTGTGAACCACTGTGTGGCTTTGTTGGATGTATTCATTAAAAGAGTAATTCTATGGCTAGGCACAGTGACTCACACCCTGTAATACTACTTTGGGAGGAGCTGAGAGACAAGAAAGCGGATCTCACCGAGGTCAGGTTCAAGACCAGCTGGGCAACTGCTCAGTGAAAACCTGTCTCTACTAAAGACCAAAACTAGCCGAGCATGGTGCATGTTAATCAGCCGCCCGGGAGGCTGGGGCCAGATTGCTTGAACCCAGGAGGTTACAGTGAGCAGATCATCATTACACTCCAACCTAGGCGACAGGGAAGAGCTCAGTCTCAAAAAAAAAAAAAAGTAATTCTAGGCTGGGCGTGAGGGTGGCTCCATATAATCTAACACTTTGGGAGGAGGCCAAGGCAGGCAGATCCTGCCAGAGATTAGAGTTCAAGACCAGCCTGGCCAATGTGGCAGGCTCCCCTGTCTCTATTAAAGAAATACAAAAAAAATGAGCTGGGGTGTGGCGTGTGCCTGTAATCCGGCCTCAGGAGGGCTAAGACAGGGGCTCAGCGAACCTGGGAGGGAGGTTGTAGCGAGCAGTTTGTACCACTAAATCCAAGACTCAAGCCAGGGCGACAAAGCGAGATATGAGTAGCTGTCTCACAAAAAAAAAAAAAAAAAATCAGGCCGGGCACGGTGGCTCATGCCTGTAATCTCAGCACTTTGGGAGGCCGAGGCGGGTGGATCATGAGGTCGGGAGTTCAAGATCAGCCTGGCCAAGATGGTGAAACCCCATCTCTACTAAAGATACAAAAAATTAGCTGGAGGCATTGGTGGTGGAAGCGCCTGTAATCCCAGCTACTAAGGAGGCTGAGGCAGAGGCTCGGCAGACCTGGGAGGCAGGGGTTGCAGTGGGCGAGATGGGTGCCACTGCATCCAGCCTGAATGACCATGAGGACATGTCTCAAAAAAAAAAAAAAAAGACTAATTCAACTGCTAGGGAAGGTTAAGGGACAGAGGCCATACATCTTAACTGGTTGAATGTATCAGATTACAGTGGGTGGAACATGACAAGGCATTGATGATTCTCAGCATATACCTCCCTTTATTTGAGAACTGTTGTTTAAGAAGGGGAGCAAGAAAGGTATAGATAATACTACTTCTTGATTTTTTCAACTAATCTCAATTTCCTGGGTAAAATTTTATGGGTAAAATAAATCTAATGACATATGGAAATATGAAAATGGCAATTAAGAGCATAAATTCATGGAGTCCAACTATTTTGAGATTCCCTCTTTTTTAGCTAGCAGATGGGTGACCTTGAGCAGTTTGGCTAACTCAGCTATGCCGGCTTCCCTCATCTGTAAAAGTAGAAATGATAGCGACCTACCTTATAAAGAGGCTGAGGTATAAAATAGAGCAGTTACAGTACTTACTTGCAATGACTGGTGCATAATAAATCTAAGTAATCACTGGACTTCTCACTTGTTGCCTGTAGGCATTAAAAAAAAAATTACCACCCCTGGCCGCACACAGTAAGTCCTCTTTTAGGAGATTAAGCCCTGGGGCGTCACTTCCTGGGTATTCATAGCTTTCTTCATTCATCGCAGCCTCAATAACACACAGAAACATAGATTTCAAAAACTAAGAAAGTGACTAAATACTACAAATACCTTGTGAATCTCTTTTTATTTCCTAAATTTTTTTCTTATTTTTGAGACAGGTCTCACTCTATCACCAGGCGCAGGTGTGAATTACCACAATCATGAGCTCACTGCAGCCTTGAACTCCTGGACTCCAGTAATCCTGCTTCCTCAGCCTCCCAAATACCTGGGACCTCACAGTTGTGCCACTGTGGCCAGTTCCCTATTTTTTTTTTTTTTTTTGAGACAGATTTCACACTTGTTTCCCAGGCTGGAGTGCAATGGCTCGATCCTGACTCACTGCAACCTCTGCCTCCTGGGTTCAAGCGATTCTCCCTCAGCCTCCTGAGTAGCTGGGATTACAGGCATGTGCCACCGCGCCAGGCTAATTTGTATTTTAATAGAAAGGGTTTCACCATGTTGGCCAGGCTGGTCTTGATCCTGACCTCCCGGATGATCAGCCACACCCTCGGCCTCCCAAAGTGTGGGATTACGGGTGTGAGCCACTGCGCCCAGCCTTTTTTTTTTTTTTTTTAAGAGACGGGGTTTTGCCATTTTGCCCAGCCTGCTCTCAGCCCCTAAATTTATTTTTATTTTTTCTTTTTATTTATTTATTTAGAGACAGAGTCTTGCTCCATTGCCCAGGCTGGAGTGCGGTGGTGTAACCTCAGCTCACTGCAACCTCCGCCTCCCAGTTTCAAGAGATTCTCCTGCCTCAGCCTCCTGAGTAGCTGGGACTGGGTGCCGGCCACCATGCCCGAGCTTTGTTTGTGGCCACCCCAGGCAGAGACCACGGTTTCACCATGTTGGCCAGGCTGAGTCACCCTGACTCAGTGATCCATGCACCCTCTAAGTGCTGGGATTACAGTGACCCTTTGTGCCTGTCCCTGAATTTCATTTTGTTCTATTTTTTTATCTTCTTACTTTTATTAAATTATATTAAAACTTAAGGGTACTTTCAGCTGGGCTCATGCCTGGGGTGGGTGGATCACTTCAGATCAGGAGTTCAAGACCAGCCTGACCAACATGGTCAAAAGAAACCCTGTCTCTACTAAAATACAAAATTGCCAGGCATTGGTGGCAGGCAACCTGTAATCAACTACTAGGGAGGGCTAGGGCAGGAGAATTGCTTGAACCCAGGAGGTGGAGAGGGTTGCAGTGAGCTGAATCCTCTGTGGCACTCCAGCCTGGGGCGACAAGAATGAGGACTCTCTCAAAAAAAAGAAAATTTCCTATTGGTTGGAATACTACTCATATTAGTTAATATCCAAATTCATAAAATCATATCCCACTTACAGCCATTTACTTACCAACATATGATCCACCGGCACAGAACTTCTTTTGGGACAACCTCAATAATCTGTCATCTTCTACCTAAAGAAAAAAGCAAAACAAAGGCTATAATAGTACTGACACCATTTAGGGTTTTGTTTTTTTGTTTTGAAAGGGAGGAGACAATATTTCTGATGATGCTGAACGAGCACAGTAAATGCCTTACTCCTTGAGGTATACAAAATACAGATTGTGATGAGAGCGGTAATAATAAAGAGAAAAGTCAAATAACTAAAAAGCCAGAGGCAACAATGGGTAAATTACATATGTTCAAAATACTTCAACAATATGCAGTCATTTTGTGTCATTTTGATAGTCACCACATCCTGGATTTCAAGTAACACAAGATAAAACAGACTTTAGATCACCTAAATCCAAATGTAAAATTAGGCTAATGAGCTGCGGGATAAACTTGCTGCAAGAAATAGGTGAAAAACTAAGAAAAATTTAGAGAGTGAGAAGCAATAGCCACTCTGATGCCATAGGAAGCTATTAATCAACATTGTGGTAGATATTAATTATATATATCGGTTATATATCACACAGATTTCCCTGAGAAAGTTGAAAGCTTTTACATTGATTCCAGAATTAGAGCAAAAATGTTTAAATTTGAGATGTCAGTGAGAAACAGATCCTAATGAAGATGTTACAGCTCTCCTATTCCTAAAGAATTAAGAGCGACAGACAGGCCTTTAATTTCATTCAATATATTTTTAATTTTATTTTGGTTTTTTTAGAGACAGAGTCTCACTATAATGTATTACTTGGGATGATCACCGAGCTCTGGGTTCCAAGCAATCCTCCTCTCAGCCTCCTAAAGTGCTAGGATTATAAGTTTGAGCCACTGCACCAGGCCATTGGCCTTTGACCTGTAAAATGGAGGATAGGTTGGCTGTCTGTGGGCAAAAAGAAAACAAAGCAAGAACTTGAGAAAACCCCTGGATGGAAGAGTTTCCTTAACACTGAGAAGTGTGGCATTACTGTTCTCTATCTCTTAAAGTGTGTTCTGCTTTAAGAAAAAATTACGGCTTAATAATAATCTGCTTTATGTGTAATGTTAACATTTCCAATAGTTTTGGGTTGTTTTTTTGTTTTGGTGAGGCAGGCGATCTTACCATGTTACCCAAAAGGCTGGTCTCAAACTCCAGAACCTGAAGTGATCCTCCCCAAGGTGCTGGGATTACAAATGTGAGCCAGTACTTACAACCAACTGTTTGTTTGTTTTTTTAGCCATGGTCTTTATACATTTGCCCAGGATCCCAACTGGTGCTGCCATCACAGCTCACTGCAGCCTGCTTACCTCCTGTGCTCAGCTGATCCTTCCAGCTAAGCCTCCCAAGTAGCTGGGACTACAGGCATGTGCCACCATGCCCAGCTAGTTTCTTACTTTTTAGTAGAGGCAGAGGTCTCACTATGTTTGCCCAGGCTTGTCTTGGGCACTCCTGAGGCTCAAGCAATCCCTCCCACCTTGGCCTCCCAGTATTGTAAGTACAGAGTGAGCCACTGTGCCTGTATCCAATAGTTCAGTAGTTTGAGGTAAGTACTTGGGTGAAAGTAACAACAATTTTTGTATGTTACTATTCTTAAAAGTCAGTCTATATGCAGTGTCAACATCAGAATTCAATTAGTCGTCTCCTATAACAAGACCTAGTCCCAAGTGCAGAAAAAGACTGCCAAAGAAATAGAATGGGTCACAGTAGTGGAGTCACTAAACTTACAGTATTCTTTTCCTGCAGCTTATGATCAATTGCATTCCTAAATTGCCTCAAGTTATTGCAGCCAATCTAACTGAGAGGTCCTCCAATGTACTGCTGAGTGTAAAATCAGTCATGTTGAAAGTTAAGATTTGGCTCTGAAGGGTAATCTGCAAACTTACACATGAAAAGTATTCCAATATAGAATTGGGGCATTTTGAGAGGTGCAAGTAGTTTAAATGTCGCCTAGAATACAAAAAAAAAGTGCAGAAAAAACAAATTTATAACAGATTACCACATTGAGAAATTATTTATGGCCAAAACATACTTAGCTTTGGCGAGATTGATACGCAGTGGCTCACACGCCTGCATTCCCAGCACTTTGGGAGGCAGGGTGGAAGGATCCCACTTAATTTGGGGGTTCAGAACAGGCTGGGCAATACAGGTGAGACCTAGATCTCAATTTTTAAAAATAGAAAACAATAATAAAAAAAATACCCAGCTTTTGTGGACAATGTGGGACCACAAGAAAAAACACATACTAAAAAGAACTATGAATCCACTTCCCTAAAAATAGACAGGAATTAAATCCCCATGCAGCTCACGGAACCACGACCCAAATAAATTGAAGAGGAATAATTTCATTTAATGAGAACTGGAACAAGACAAAACCAGGTAACATTTTGTTTTCTCTCTTAAGTATGTATAATTTTAATGATACAGAAGCTGTAAAATTACTGATACAAAGAGTAACAGAACTGGTTTTAAATGTCTTCAGAAAACTTGGAAATTGCTGAAAAGCAAAACTTGATACCACTGTACTGAATTTCATTTAATACAATTATCAGACAAATGGAAAAGACTTTATATGTTTACCTGTTCAGCTTCCACATAAATGAAATCCATTTTGTTTTGGTCCAGGTATTCATCACAGCTGCTATGAGTTTACCACTATATTTTCTAAAACTTTCCCAAGAAGATAAACAATGATCATCTAAAATGTTTATATTTTATTTTCCTAAACAAAAAGAAATTTTATTTAACTTTTGACACTACCTGCTAATTCTTTGGTTCTTTCAGGTTGAGAAACAGTAGGCAAATTAATATTCCCTTACCACCCCTCTTCACACAGCCTAAGTAAATTCTATCCTTAAAAACTCCTTATTTTTTGAGATGAGGGTCTTATTTTACACTGTCACATTTCTAGAGTGCAGTGGCATAATCACCTTCCTGCAGCCTCGACCTCCAGACTCAGGTGATCTTCCCTCCTCAGCCTCCTGAGTAGCTGGGACTACAGGTGCACATCACAACACCTGGCTTTTTTTTTTTTTTTTGAGATGGAGTCTTGCTCTGTTGCCCGGGCTGGAGTGCAGTGGCATGATCTAAGCTCACTGCAACCTCGGCCTCCCAGGTTCAAGCAATTCGCTTGCTTTGAGCACCTGGTAGCTGGATTACAGGCGTGTCTTACTACACCCAGCTAATTTTGTATTTTAGTGAGATGGGGTTTCACCATGACCAGGTTGGTGCGAACTCCTGACCTCAGGTGATTCACTGCCTCGGCCTCCCAAAGTGCTGGGATTATAGAGGCGTGAGCCACGCACCCTGACCCATAATTTCTTGCAATTTTTTGTAGAGATGGGGTTTGCATGCCCAGGCTGGTCTCAAGAAATCCCAGAGCTCCAGTGAAATCCAGCCTGCCTCAGCCTCCCAAGGTGCTGGAATTACAGGTGTGAGGTCATCACACCCTGGCCAAAACTGGTCTTTTATTCTGAGATATGGCAATCATTCTAATTTATAAGAAAATTACAATTATAATAAAAAGATAAACAGATGAGTTAAGGAGAAAGCGAGAAATTGAAACATGTTCAAGATCACTACTAAATGTCACTGAGCAAACTTAAAGGCGGTTATGCCCATTTAATTAACCTCACTTTAAAAATATCCGGAGAAGCTGGATGCGGTGGCTCCGCCTGTAATCCCAGCACTCTGGGAAGCCAGGTGGGCAAGATCCACCCGAGGTCTGAGTTCAAGACGACCCTGACCAACATGGAGAAACACATCTCTACTAAAAAACAAAATTAGGCTGGGTCGCGGTGGCTCACCTGTAATCCCAACGCTTTGAGGAAGGAGCGAGGTGAGCCGCGTCAGCTGGTCAGGAGTTGAAACCAGCCACAGCAACATGGTAGAAAAAAACCTCTACTAAAGTACAAAATTAGCTAGGCATGGTGGCAGCACCTGTCCCCAGCTACTTGGGAGGCTGAAATAGGAGAATCATTGGAATCTGGCAGGCAGAGGTTGCAGTGAAGCCAAGGTGCACCACTGCTGCAGCAACCTGGGCGTAGAGCAAGACCCTGTCTTTAAAAAAAAAAAAAAAAAATTATCCGTGGTAATTTGGCATGCCTGTAATCAGCTACTCAGGAGGTTGAGGCAGGAGAATCCGCCTTGAATCCGTGAGGGGAGGGTTGTGGTGAGCCAGAGACTGGCATGCATGCACTCCAACCTGGGCAACAACAGTGAAACTCTCATCTCAAAAAAAAAAAAGAGAACTGAAAAGAATCAAAAAAGTTAAAAAAATTAAAAAGTAAATTTAAAATGTTACAGTAAGCTAGGGTTAATTTATGATTCAAGAAAGAAAAATTATTTTTATAAATTTAGTGTAACCTAAGTGTAAAGTATTTATAACATCTATAATGTCTTAGGCCTTCATATTCACCTCACCACTCAGCTCAACTAGAACAACTTCTATAGAAGTTGTCCCTACTACATTCAGGTGTAGCACCTTATTTTCTTTTGAGACTGAGTTTTGCTGTTGCCTAGGCTGGAGTGCAGTGGCCCAATCACAGCTCACTGCAGCTTTGACCTCCCAGGCTCAAGTGATCCTCCTACCTCAGCCTCTCAAGTAGCTGGGTCTACAGGCACATGCCACCACACCCAGCTAATTTTTGTACTTTTTATAGAGATGAGGTTTTGGCATGGTGCCCCGGCTGGTCTCAAACTCCTGGGCTCAAGCAATCTACCTGCCTCAGCCTCCCAAAGCACTGGGATTACAGGCATATCAGCCAGCTGGTGGAGCATCTTTAATATCGTATTTTTACTGTACCTTTTCTATATTTAGAAATGTTCAGGTATACAAATACCATTGTGTTGTAATTGCCTATGAGTATTCAGTACAGTAACATGCTGTACAGGTATTTTGTAGCCTAGAAGCAACAGGATATACCATGTAGGCTAGGTGTATATAAGCCTAGGAGCAATACTGTATAAGTTTATGTAAGTACATTCTATGATGTTCACATATTGATGAAATTGCCTGACAACGTATTTCTCAAGAACATATCCCTGTTGGTATTTAAGCAACACAAGACTATATTCACTTATTTTTATTTTTCAGAACAGGATCTTGTTTCTGTTGCACAGGCTGGAGTGAAGTGGTGCCATGATTGCTCCCACTGTAGCCTCAAACTCCTGGGCTCAAGTGACCCTTCCCACTTCAGCCTCCTGAGTAGCTGGGACTACAGGCACATACCACCACACCGAGCTAATATTTTTGTATTTTTTTGTGCAGGTGCAGAGATGCACTATGTTGCAAGCTGGTCTTGAACTCTGGGCTCAATCAGTCCCTCATGTCCTGGCCTCCCAAAGTGCTGGGATTACAGTAAACCACCACACCCAGCAGACTCTTTAAATTGTAAAATATTCAGTTATGGAAAGCAGAATGCTGGAGGAGGATGACCAAAGGGAGATAATGAGTCTGATTATATTGGCCAATGACTTACAGGTTGAGTATCCCTTATCAAAATGCTTGGGACAGAAGTGTTTTAATTTCGCCTTTTTTTTGGATTTTTGGAATATTTGCATTATACACTAGCTTCGAATCTATAATTGGAATATCAAAATCTGAAATGTTCAGCACTTCCTTTGAGCATCATGTTGGCCCTCAAAGTTTCAGATTTTGGGTGGGGAATTGAACAATGAGAACACTTGAACACAGAGTGGGGAACATCACACACGGGGCTGTCATGGGGTGAGGGGCTGGGGGGAGGGATAGCATTGGGAGAATACCTAATGTAAATGTGAGTTAATGGGTGCAACAAACTCACATGGCACATGTATACTGATGTAACAAACCTGCCGCGTTGTACTTTTGTGCACCTAGAACTTTAATTAAAAAAAAAAAAAAGTTTCAGATTCTGGAGCATTTCAAATTTCAGATTTTTCAGATTAGAGATATTCAACCTGAACACAGCTTCAAAGAAGGTTAATTTGACATTACATGGATCCTGACCTTGGGTTAAGTAGAACAAAAATAAAATGTCCCAGCCTGGATAGGTGACAATACTTTCTCTCCATTTCTATCTCAAGCTATTAAAAGATACCTGTGGCAGCATTCTTTTGTTGGAACTTGGTTAAATACATGTTCATTCCTTTCTTAAAGTCCTGAGAAAACCTATTTTAAAATCCAAGTCATATCTCCGATTTATAATGTACTTGTTTATTAGTAATCAAAAACAAATTTACTCAAATACTCAAGAGTATCAGATACACTTGACATATATCTTTCCTGATGCCTACTTGTTTAATAATGCATACTCTATACCTTCTATTCTCTTACTCTTAAGTTTTTTATACCAGCCTCCCCTTCCCACTCCCAAACATACTTGCATCCGCATCTAGAGACCACAGTAGTCAACTTCAAATAACTGAATTCTCATTCTTTTTGGTCATTAAAAAAAAATGACAAACCAGAAACTATTTGGGAACTTAATCAAATAAAGTGATACATTTTTTCATGCAAAACTCATGATTTCACCATAAAAATGAAATATTTAATTTTTTTTTTACCTTATCCCCAAATGTAGTCATGCAGCATTCCGGGATGACAGATGCACCTTTGCTATATGATATGGCATCAAATATCTCATCAACCCCTCAGATGGATGGCCCCATATGAAGCAGGAAGCAAGATAGCCTGTAATGCAGATTACATCAAGCGCTTTTCTGGGAAAACCCTTCTAACTACATTTTTTCTGCCTTTAACTCACTCGCAATGTATATTATTGGTCTTCAGAAAAAAATGCTTGGCTAACTAATAATAATAAAGTTGAATAAGACATGATTCACTGTCATCCCTTAGAGTACAAGGTTCCATTCACAGCTTTGTTCTGCTGAGAGAGAAGCCACTATGGTTCTGTTTTATTTTTGGGGTGGATTTGCAGAAGAGTGATGAGAGAGGAAGACATGGAGGTGAAAGAACATTGAATTTCTTTTAATTGTAATGAATTACAATTATATAGAGAACCTAATTAAATATGTTGGTAGGATTATAACTCTAGTTCTTCAGATACAAAATTTATATATATAAGCTTGAAGTAGGGACGAGCTAAGTCAGCAAATTTAAAGTATTCATGAAGCAGACCCTGACAATAAAAATATGTCCAGAATTTTCCTTGACATAGTAATGGAACCATGGTGTTACCCAATAGGTATGATTTCTACTCCCATACTATTCTTTTTTCTTTTTTTTTTTTTGGCAGAGTTTTTTTTGCTCTTGTTGCCCAGGCTGGGTGCAGTAGCGCGATCTCAGCTCGCAGCCACCTCTGCCTCCCCCCCCAGGTTCAAGCTGATTCTCCTGCCTCAGCCTCCCGAGTAGCTGGGATTACAGGCATCATACCATGCCTGGCTAATTTTTGTATTTTTAGTAGGGACAGGGGTTTCTCCCATGTTGGTCAGGCTGGTCTCAAACTCCCGACCTCAGGTGATCCATGCACCTCAGCCTCCCCAGAATGCTAGGATTACAGAGCATTTTGAGCCACTCTTCTTGAACCAAAATTTTTTTTTACTTCCCCTTAAAAGAAATGTTAGTAGAACTTAGACTTTACTAGCTTTTCAGAGACTAAGTATGAACCATTAAAATCACCATGCTATTTTCTCTTCTTTTCAAGTCAAAGGTATCTATGTAACAGATTACATTATTTCATTGTAAGTAAGAGCAGTCATAGGCTAATGGTTGAAAATATGGCTCACTTCCAATAGGATGGCTGTTATCTAAGGCGTCAAGCTCCTGGGCATGAGGTGTAATCACTTGAGAACAAACTGAGTCAAATATCATACTCTGGGAAGCAGTGGTCTACACACAGATATTCAATCAGGATGCAAAACCTTCATTTAACCAAGATGAGTCCACCATTCCACCAAAACAAAGATGAAAATACTTAAAGAAAATGAAATGATTGTCATTCTACTAATCTAAAACACTCATGTCCCTTCCACTATACTCAAAACTCACAATTGTGACAAAGTCAGTTCAAAACATTTGGCAAGAACTCACATTTCTGAAAAGAGAAGACTAAAGAGATGTCAAGAAAGGCCAACTGGTGATATTAGAATTATATCTGAGGGTCATTTTTATCATTTTCTTTTCTTTCTTTTTTTTTTTTTGAGACAAAGTCTTGTTTTGTCACCAGGCTGGAGTGTTCACCAGTAGCTGGGATTACAGGCATGCATCACTGCTCCTGGCTAATTTTTGTATTTTTAGTAGAGAGACAGGTTTGCCATATTGACCAGGCTGGTCTCGAACTTCTGACCCTCAAGTGATCCACCCGCCTGGGCCTCCCAAAGTGCGGGGATTACAGGTGTGAGCCACCAGCCACCTGGAGCCAAAGGATATTTTTCAAAACATTGTAATAACTTCTCCCCAGACTCCAGACAGGGTCTCATTCTGTTGCCCAGGCTGGGTGGCACTAACCATGGGCAGCTCACTGCTGTGCTTTGCTCCTGGGCTCAAGCAGTCCTCCCACCTCAGCCTCCCAAAGTGCTGGGATTACAGGCATGAGCTACCTGGCCCTTTTCTGGGGGGGACTGGATTTAGGTTGAGACCAGTTTTAGGCAACAAAGTGAAACCTTGTCTCTACAAAACAACACAGTGAAACCTTGTCTCTACAAAAGTGCAAGAATTAGCTTGGGCATGGTGCCACACACACATAGTACAGCTACTCAGGAGGCAGAGACAGGATGGTGGCAATTTAGAGGTCAAGACTGTAATGAACCATGATTGTGCCACACTCCTTCAGTGACAAGTGAGACTCTGTCTTTAAAAAAAAAATTATTTTTGATATTAGAAGTGATAAGTGGCTATTTGCCCTGGTAACTCTAAAATAAACCAATTGTAAAATGACTGTGCTCCAACCTATCCCTAAGCCCTTGGAATTTCAGTTCTAACTAGAATAGTTACATAAAACTCAGTAAAAGTTGTTTAATGAGAATGTACACATTTCCCCTACTAGATTTATTGTATGGTTTCAAATAATCATAAAATACTCTCAAAACCAAGCAAAAAAACTAATAACTAATTTCAAAAACAAACCGCTGCGATAGAAGAAAAGAAGCCATTCTTCACATATTTGAATACAGGCACCAACACGCATAGTTCCACATGAAATTATGTTTCTTTTTTTTTTTTTTTTTGAGATGGAGTTTTCGCTCTTGTTGCCCAGGCTGGAGGTGCAGTGAGGCGTGATCTGAGCTCACTGCAACCTCTCTCCCTCCCAGGTTCAGCGGTCTTCTGCCTCAACCTCCAGAGTAGCTAGGATTACAGGCACACCTGCGTAGCTAATTTTCTATTTTTTTTTTTTACTGGAGATGGGGTTTTAGCACATTGGTCAGGAGTGATCTGAACCGTGACCTCAGTGATCCCACCATGTCAGCCTCCCAAAGTGCTGGGATTACAAGCGTAAGCCACATTTAGCAAATTATGGCATAGGACGCTTTCTTAAAATTTTAAATATCAAAATAAAGGAGAAGATTTATTTTCAAGGGTTGACTTTCTGTAAAACTCTCTGGGAACACATAATAGTTGATAAATATCTTACATTCTTATTTATATGGCCGTATGGGCTCAATCTACATTCAAATCAGGTTCTGCTCTTTGGCAGCCTAAAATGCTGTCAGGGGAATCGCTTCAGCTCCAGAATATCAGTTATTTAGTACGAGAATTTTTTATCGGTGCCATTAAATCCTGTGCTCCCAAGCTCTGCTGCAGGTTGGCGTTCATAAAATGAGTATTTATTTTGAGTAAGAGTGAAAATCAGGACGGAAGGACGAGATCGTACTGCACCAAACGATATAAGGATTTCAACAGAACAGCTGGAATTTGCAATACAGCTTTATTCTTGATTACTCTAAGTTTGTTAACTTTTATTTCATTCCAATTTCAACAGCATTTTTTGAGTATTGAAAAAACTGACTCCTAAAACATTTCTCTCTAATTAAAGATCAGTTTGTTATTCATCGGGTTACTTTTCAGCTGTGAATCAGATTAACAAATAAGATTCAAGAGCCCTACGGTTAGCCTGGAGATCTCACTGCATGATTCATTCATCTACACCCCAGAGTCTTTTTCTCTCACCCAAATTAATTATCTTGCCTTTCCCATTTGCAGATAGAATTGTAGAACAGTTTAGGAAGTGTCTCTGTTGAATAAAGACTGTCCATATGCCCTTGTTCAATGCAGAGATTCTGATAAGTAACCCTTTTCAAAGTGGACTTTTAAAATAATGCTATCACTCAATTATTTTTTTTGGCACAGTGTTGCAGCCAAACTTGAAAATACTATGTGTAAAATAGCGGGTAGGATGAAGATAAATATATTTGAGCATAAAATAATAAAATACCATAGTAACAAGATTTCCAAACCATTGATGGAAGCGAGTTCATGTCCCACAACCAGAGCAACCCACTGGCGGGATGAAGAACAGAATTTTTTTTGGATCAATAAGCAATACAGTCTCCTGTGTTTAAAAAAAAAAAAAAAGAAAGAAACAAATTTAAACAATAAAGTGGGCATGCATAAGTTGGGAAGATTCAGACAGTAAGTGAGATGGACAAGTTGGGCTTTAGAGATATTAGAGGAAGAAATATTTCCTAATATGGAAAGAAAAAAGTTTCAAGGAAGATTAAAAAACATCTAGAATTAATACAACAGAATATCAAGGATGTGACACAAGTTTAATTATCAGTTTGTTGAATAGCTGCTAAGGAATTTTGGGAAAAACATTGTCTAGGGATTACAGTTACTGTGCTAGATGGAGAGAGAAAGGAATCAGCCTTCCATTACACATGAGGGTGGTGGAGGAAGATGCATTCCATAGTCCAAAGCAACAGTGAGCGGCTGTCCAACACTTAGCTCATCTAAGAGGAGCCAATTGAGTAGAAACCAAAAACTTGTTCACACAGACAGACTCTACTTTTAAAAATTATTCAACTCCATGTTTATGTTGTGGTGACAGACATGTAAAAACAGCTGTAAGATGTATGAAATTAGGAAGGTTCTCAAGCTGGATAAATAGCTATAGGAAACTACTAGCAGGAAAGAAAGGCACTGCAATGAGAAACTTAGCCAAGAATATATCTAAAATACTACCTACGCCAGATGCTCACTTTAAAATCACCTTACCTCAGACAGCAGTAGCACCAAGGGAGGGGTGTCATCTGCATTCTTGAAGTAACATGGGAGGTGGGGAAGGTAGAAAATTTACACCAAGTATAAAGCAGAAACTACTGAACTGTGATTAGGAAGCCCTTTTGAAATCAGTGATTGAAAAGATATGGCAGGGTAATACATCGGTAACATGCCTGTAAGTAACAAGGCCCCAGTTCTCCACTGGCACCTTCATAAAATAAATATAAACATTTATTGATGTATATATATATATATATACTCTTGCATCAAAAGTCACAAAATTTTAAAAGTTATTGTTCAGCAATATTAGAAGTAATTTACTTTACCAGCTGCAAAGTCTGCAATAGCAATGAGATCAATTTTGGGTAGGGATAAGAGACACTGAAGTAGTCCTTATAAAAGGGTAAAGGTTTTAGCAGCAACCTATAAAAGTATAAACAAAATAACCATCTAATAAATATTTTGTATAATTCATGTGGAAACCCACAAAGGGAATCATATTTGCAAGCCAATGTGTCTTAAATTACTAGAAATGAATCCCAGGGCCTACCTCTGAAGACTGTAGCTCAAACTTTGAATACAATGGCCAAACTTTTAATCCATTTATAACTTGATATGAAACATATAACTACATATTTTTTCCGACCCATTCCTAGAATTCCACTCTTATATTCTCTTAATTATTATTTAAAACAAAATAACGAACCTGGGTTAGCATTTCAAAAAATTCTATTAAAAATAAAACAAGTAGCACAACTTTCAAGATTAAATTATAAATAGCTGTATAATAATAATTGACCAAGTGTAAAATTCCCCAACCTGGGTTAGCAGGACTGTTGGAACAATCTCTTCAAGTGCATTTACCTCTACTTTAAATTTTTTCCTTGCTCTGCTTTACCAACAGGAGTGTAAAGCACTTGGGACACACACACACCATCTTTTGACCTTGTTTCACAAAATTCATTACCCACAACAAAATGCCACAGATGTAGACATAACAGGTGTCTTGAGACAAAACTCACTTCCACTAAATTTTCATCATCAAGTTATGGTTTCAGTCAATTGTCTTTTAAGAAAAGAAAAAAGAAAAAATTTAAATAGGTTTACATTAATACCACAGAGCAAATACCACCCACTTAAAACTGTAGGCTTTATTGCGTCTCTCCCCTCTATTCTAGCATGGCTTATTTCTCTGCCCATTCATCCCAGATGCTTTTTATGCTGTCTTTAAGAGAGGAAAGTGGTCTGATAAAGTATCTCTCATACCAGAAGCTGGAGGCTGAGATGTTAAAACACCAAGGACCTGTGAGAGAAAAGAGAATGGACTTTCTCAGATACTTATTATAAGCCAGGCATTAGGATGAGGATTTAAGTAAGAACTTCATACTTTATTTAGTATAGTTCTGAGAAAATGACTATTAACAAAAATAAAATAGGGGCCAGGTGCGGTGGCTCATGTGTCAGCACTTTGGGAGCTGAAGTGAATCCCACCAAGGTCAGGAGATCAAGACCATCCTGGCTAACATGGTGAGAAACCCGTCTCTACTAAAATACAAAAAAAACATCAACCAGAAAAGTGGTGGTGGTGCCTGTAGTCCCAGCTACTTGGGAGGCTGAGGCAGAGAATGGCATGAACCAGGGAGACCAGCTTCAGTGAGCGGAGGATCACCACTGCACGCCAGCCTGCAGGCGACAGAAGCAGACTCATTCTCAAAAAACAAATAAATAAAATATAATATAACTGTAGATCTCCCATTTCAAAGGATACAAACTTCTGGATTGAGGGGCATTCTCTGCACAAGTTGGCTCTAAGCTTGTTTGTGGAAGAAATTTCAACTTTACCTTTAGGTCCCTAATTTCCTTTGGTGTTACCTATTCAGGCTGTTTCCTCAAGCTCTCTCTATTCTTCCTTCCAGGAAGACTTATTCAAACACACTGATAAAATTCCTCATACTGGAAGTGTGAATGAATATTTCCGTTTAATATATTAGCCTCCTCTTCTAAGAATATGTGAGAAGAGAATGACATTCTATTTATGATTCTCTTCCCAATAAATACATAAAACGGTTATTTTCAGGTGTAGGTTTTTTTTCAAGTTCCCACTTGAGACAGTCCTAGACAATACACTTCAAGTGAGATACTTACCACAGCTGATGAGATCAATAACACTGGTGAAATACATTCAAGAATACAAACAGCAGAAACCTAAATATACTTCATTATGCAGCTATATCTTTTGAATTTTTTTAACTTAAAAACATGAGACAGGTTTGCTCTGTTGCAACCTTTTTTTTCACCCGAGATGGAGTCTTCCTCTGTCACCCAGGCTGTGGGTGGGTGGCAGTCTCGCTCACTGCAGCCTCCGCCTCCCAGGTTCAAGCAATTCTCCTGCCTCAGTCTCCCAAGTAGCTGGGGTTACAGGCCTACCACACCATATCTGGCTAATTTTTGTGTTTTAGTGAGATGGGGTTCACCATGTTAGCCAGGCTGGTCTCGAGACTCCTGGCCTCGTGGATCCAACTGCCTCAGCCTCCTGAGTTAGCTGGGATTTTAGACATGAGCCACCATGCCTGGCCCTATTTAAGAGATGGGGTCTTGTTCTGTCACCCAGACTAGAATCTGATTAGTTGCAATGGCGGCTCCTTAGCCAGCCCTCATCAGTTCAGAGAGATCCTCCCATTAGCCTCAATTGGATGGGATTACAGACCGCGATGCCACCATACAGTATTTTTAAGTTTAAATCTTTTGTAGTGTCTCACTATGTTGCTTGGGCTAGTCAAACTCCTGGCCTCAAGCAATCTTTCTGCCTTAGCCTCCCAAAAGCACTGATTACAAGCAAATTTACTACTGGCTTTCTTTGACATTTAATAAGTCAGACCTTTTCTTTCTTTCTTTTCTTTTTTTTTTTTTTTTTTTGAGATCTGGTCTCGCTCTGTCACCCACGCTGGAGTGCAGTGGTGTGATCTGGCTCACTACAACCTCCAGCCTGGGACAAGTGATCCCTCCCTCAGCCTCCCAGCTACTTCTGGGACTACAGGTGTATGCAACCACACCCAGATAATTTTGTATTTTTTTTAGTAAAGGCGAGTTTCACCATGTTGGCCGTCTGGTTTTGAACTCCTGACCTCAAGCGATCTGCCTACCTTGACTTTTCCCAAAGTGCTGGGATGACAGGTGTAAGCCACCATATCAACCCAAGACATTTTGCTGGGTTACTATAAATCTATGAAACTTGTCACTTAATTTACCTCTCTAAATTAAAGTAGATAATCTTATAAATGTATTTAACAAGGGAATTTGACAAGAGAAAAAATCCTCCAAAAATGAAGCCTATCAAGAAAAGAGGTCTTGGCTGGGCATGGTGGCTCAGCCTGTAATCCCAGCGCTGGAGCTGAGCAGGAGAAGACAGATTGAGCCAGGAGTTGAGACCAACCTGGGCAACTTATAGTGTGAACCAACTCTGAAAAAAAAAAAAGAGAAAGAAAAGGGCTTATTGACCAAGAAAACTATATTTATGTTCCTATTATACAGCACTGTAATGGGTGGTTCACATTATCCATCTAATCAACAAACTAAATCTGCAAAACATTTAAGAATTTTAGATAAACTTATAAACACGCCCTTTGCCATGTTTGATAAAACTACTCTGTCTTTAGGAACAACCAGTAGGATATCAAGAAAGTTGCTTTGATAGCAGGCTCATCCCAGCAGGAAAGAGCACTTGGATAGTAATAACAAGAAAGAGAGCAGAAATATAAGTACCTTAGAGATTAACCCAACAAGTTGTTTCTTAAAGCAGTCGCCATTTCCTCTGTCATTCATTCATTCCTTGTTCAAATATTTTCTCTTCAGTGCCAGGCAAGCAAGCTAAGTTAACTAGAAAAGAAAGACAACACTTGCACCACTACCATTCCAGCAATTATCCAGGCATTGTGTCTACTTATAGTTTAACAATATAATTATTTACAATTAGAATTTTGTTTACATTTAACATTTCAAATTTAATGCAAATGCCTTCAAATCAATAATGTTAACACAACATAGAGCACAGAACAGTAAGGAAATTATGCTGCAAGAATTCAAAGTTGGGAAAACATTTGGTTACCTCTCTGGCTTTTATTTTTTGAATTAAAATAAATATTCTAATCTTTGATGTGTACTTGTGCTTTATCTGGAATGGCAGCAATGGGAATAAAGACAGATAGATGCTCTATCAATTCAAAACAGGTCCCATTCATTTAATGGCACTTCCTTATGCTACATAAAACTGTCACCACTTGACCTACTTGAGTCCTTGCTCTTTCATTAAAATTTAAAAAAGAGCAAACTTATGAAAACTCAAAATAAAACTTAGGAGATTCTACGGGGTATCAGTTATAAAAGAAAACTTTAGTAAACAAAGTGTTTGTTGTGGTAAGTGGAACAATGAAGACAGATTCTGTGTCATGAAAGAAACAACAGGCTGGGTGGGTGGCTCATGCTGTAATTCCAGGCACTTTGGGAGGCCGAGGTGGATGGATCACTAGGTCAGGAGTTGAGACAAAGCCCTGAGATCAACATGGGTGAAACCCTGTCTCTACTAAAATACAAAAAATAAGCCAGACATGGTGACACGTGCCTGTAATCCCAACTACTCAGGAGGATGAGGCAATGGGAGGCCATTTCTGAACCTGGGAGGCGGGAGGTTGCAGTGACTGAGATTACCTCCCACTGCACTCCAGCCACTGGGGCGACAAACAGAATTGGAGCTTAAAAAAAAAAAAAAAAAAAAACCAAAGAGGTGAGAAGAAACTTATGGAAGAAAACAGGGAAAAAAATTTTAGATGGCTGACTACATTTCCTCAAAACAACCCCAAATAAACAATGAATTCTATCAATGAATGGATAAGACATCACAGAAAGAAGGAGAGTATAAGGAAAGAAATGGCAACTGGAAGCATCTAAATTAGAAGCAGCAACAGTAGAAATGAATTTATACTGAAATTAATGACATAAATGTAAGATTTAAGTTTGAAATATCTAAAGGACAAAGTGATAAAAGCAATTAAACATACATTTGAGAGACAGATACAGAGCTAAACTGAGTATTAACTGAGAAGGGGAATGGAATGGATATCACAGTGAAGATATAACAGAAAAACTCTTTCACACTGAAAAAAATATCTGAATCTAAAATCAATATTAAGGTTCGCAAGTACTATACACAAAAAATCAATGAGAAAGTGAACACATGGTTTTAAAAAAACAGTTTAATTTTCAAGATCAAGATGTAATTTAACAAGCAAGCAGGAAGAAAACAAAGCAAAACAAAATTAACATCTTACCTACAAAGGAAGGAGGAAACATTTTAGTCTGTGACCCTCCTGCTTGAAAAGAGTGAGATGTAGAAGACTTTGGAAACAATATTCCACAGACTTTTAAGAAGTGAGAAAATTGTAAGCTGGTTATACTCTTACAATTGAATAGGCTGGGCCTATTACTCATGGCGAGAGAACTCACACCATGAGGGAACCAATGAATTGTCTCCATAGAATGTAAGAAAGAGAGAGAGAACCCACTACTCGATTTGGGTTGGTTTACATGATTTGGAAGGAAGGTCCTAGGAAATGTGAGGATTCCTCTAGATTGAGGTGCTGCAAGAAGTCCTATGGCAATTCTATGGGTAGGTATCTCTCAATAAATCTTACATATCACGGAGGCCAGACTAGAGCAAATCTAAAACTGTAGTGGTAAAGAAGCAGTAGTCACTCCTGCATTTTAACTAGAGATGGAATGTTTGATATTTCTTGGTATATAGTGATCCTGTATGTAGCCTGTACCTAGGCAAGAGTATGGATACTTATATTTTAGCTCACTTTGTATAGTCTCAGTAGCCTTGTCTAACGTTGGTATTCTGTAATATTGTGTCTAATAGGGGAGGAATAACATGGGCTAGCTGTGAGTGCCAGACAACTCCTGGATCAAGTTGCTTTTTTACCTTTTTCATCAACAAATCTATATACCCAGTAAATCTGGTCATGTATAAAGGCAAATGAAAGATTTTTCCAGAAAAGCAAGGCTCAGGAGGCCATTACCCACATATTTTCTCCCTAAAAAAGAATTGTTTAGAGACATATATCAGCCAACCATTCAGGATGAAGTGTTCAAAGCAGGTAGAAAGACATTGGGAATCATTCAAACACAGAATTAAACCTAAATATCTGTAGCAAAATATTATTCCAAACGAAGGTAACATAAGAGTATTGAAAGAGAAGATACATCAGGTAAAACAAATTGGTAGTAAACTGGATAAAAAAATTTTAGGATATCCAAACAAGCAAACAATGAGGGATATGGGCAGGAAAACATAAGAATGGATATCATGAATTGTTTCTTTATCCATCAATGAAATTTATAGAAATAAATTTAATTAGATTTAACACCAAAAATATGACTGTAGATTCAAAACAATTTTATATAATTTGCAAATACTTGATAAATAAAAAATCATCCCTGGCCTACATGGGACAGCAAATATATATATATATATATATATATATGTACCACCTACACACACACACACACACACACGGAGAAAAAAAATCAAGACAGCACAAGATACTACAATTGAGATAAACAAAGATGTCAAAGAAGAAGGAATGCTAGAAAACAGGTCATAATGCTGTAGGCAAAACCATAGGTGTCAAATATTAAGAGAATGATTTTAAAGAAGGTACACGAGTATACAGGCAATTCGGGTATCAAAATGTGTCGTGTGTTTGGTATGTGTGTGTATAACTATATATAATCATTCCCAACCCGTACCCTTAATTCCCTCCCTTTCTATAGAGAGATATTGGCTGAAATATAAAATAAAATTTAAAATTGTGAATACAATCATGGCCAGGGCACCTAGCCTCAAATAATCACCCACATAATAAAACACAAGCTTTGTCAGAATGCCTAATTTAGGGATAATAATATT
Organism: Hoolock leuconedys; assembly: GCA_023748175.1. Taxonomy (NCBI): domain Eukaryota; kingdom Metazoa; phylum Chordata; class Mammalia; order Primates; family Hylobatidae; genus Hoolock; species Hoolock leuconedys. Next base: position 21,931 of record JAKGGE010002903.1, read on the forward strand.
TTAGAAGAATAACCCATACCTCAAACTGTGTTACAGCAGCAAGCACCTCTCAGAGGGTGATATATTTACTTCTATAGAAACCTTTCATTTTTGTCATTCAATACTCCAACAAAATCTATCTTTAAGGTTCCGTACACCTGTGATTGAAGATATATAAAAACACTTTTATGAAGATGTTAAACACAGTTATCAAAAGTATGTCCTCAAGACACTATATTCGGTTACGCTATTTACAACATTCAAATCATTCCTTCCTTTTTCAAATATTCCTCCTGGCAATGGAGAATGCAGTGCCACTAAGTAAAGAGCCAGGCCAATCCTAAAATAACTCTTGAAGTCATGTTTGGGGTGACTGCCTAAAAGTTATTAACAGTCTCAAACTACCAATATGTGAAAATAAGAACAGGAAGGAAACAAACATTTATTCTTAAATGATTGACATGTACTTATTGTGCATAGTGCTTTTAAAATATATGCTATTTATAAACCTGGAGAGTAGATATTGTCCTCATTTTTTTTTTCAGATGAGGAAACTGAGAATGAAGCTTCTACAAATAAACACTTGATGTCAACCTAGAATTGGTAAGTATTAGTGAGAATGGGATAAAATGTTTAAGTCCAAATTCATGCTCTCTGCCAATTATCACGTGTCAGCGGCTGGTCCTTTTACACACAACTACATGCATAGAAACAGAAATGTAATAGTACTCTATCATCAGATAAGACATAAATGTTTTACTCCAAATGGAACACTAGTTATCAATTTTGCTTAAGGGAGCTATAGGGAGAGATAATGATTTGATCAGCAACAGGACATAAAACAAATTCTTACAAGTCACCTCTCAGTCATTTGAAATCGAGCCGAAATACATTTAATTAATAAATTATTAAATGCAAATAAAAATACAACTTAAATATGTATTCTATTTATTTGTATAAGAGCAAAACAATTTAGACAAAAAAAGTAGAGCTTTTTTTGTTTGTAATACTTTCTTTATAACACATAAGAAATTATAATTATTATACAGTAATCATCTACTTGCTAAATACGGACGCATGGCAAAACAATAAATCATTCTGTGTTTTACAAATCAAGTCCGCGAAAACATAGAGGAATGGTGACTTTTTGGTTGAGCCATTTTAAAGAGCCTACTTATATCAAGATTTAAAGCATGGAAGTCTAACTCACGTCAAAGATAGAGGGCATGACTATAAAGTAATTAACAATCATACCAAACTTTTATATCTAATGTTTCCAAATTGTCATTTTGGAATGCTGAAGAGCAATGACATTTGACATTGTTCAAAATATTGTGACTTTCTCTATTTTTTTTTTTTTTTTTTTTGGAGACAGAGGCTCACTCTGTTGCCCAGGCTGGAGGAACAGTGGTGCCACCTCGGCTCACTGCAGCCTCCGCCTCCTGGGTTCAAGCAATTGTTGTGCCTCCAGCCTCCCTGGTAGCTAGGACTACGGCCCGGGCACCACTGCATACAAGCTAATTTTATTATTTTTTAGTAGAGACAGGGTTTGCCATGTTGGCCGGACCTGGTCTCAAACTCCTGGCCTCCAAGTGATCCGCCCACACCTTGGCCTCCTGAAGTTCTGGGATTACAGGCATGAGCCGCATGCCCGGCCTGTATTCTTTTGGTGTTCTCAAGATCAAATTTTTCATCTTATAAGGTGAATTTACTTTGGAAAGGATAAAAGAGATTCCCAGGTGCAAGTCTACAGGGCAGTGAATGACAAACTACAACTGTTCCTTTGTTACCTCAAACTGGTTCTGAAAGTAATTTAAGTGAAAATTTCAGACAGCTGGAAGCCAAAGTCATCACTAATGAAAGTTACTACATTCTTAATCATTCTGAGAGAAAAAACAACTCAACTGAGCTTAGTGAATAGACATTTGTGATGTTATTTTTTTGAAATCAGAATATTTGTAAATATCCTAAAGAGACAATGAATACTTTTTCTTTAAAGAAGATAACAGGTTACTGGGACAGTATATATGAATATAGTAAAATAATAGATAATTCTAAATGATACTAAAACTATAAAGCAAATTTAAATTAAAAAATTTTTTTAATTTCTGTTTTCTTTAGAAATTCCACTTAATTTTTTTAAAAGAAACAAATGTATTCGTAATAAGGTTTTGCAAAGAGCGTCTAACAGATTATAAACCTACTACCTTTAATAGAAACTATGTAGTGGAATTTTTTATGTTACAATTCCATAGTAAATTACTTAAGTGCAGGCACCACTAGAGGGTCAATCAACTGTTAAGATATTTTAAATATAAAATTCATATTTCATGGCTAAATCTACTTGCATTTTTTCTAGTTTGAACAAAGTGGTTTTAAAACTCCTTAACTAAATAAGAAGGCTGCTTACACTTTTTTACTCGGTTTTAAAACCTCCCAAAGACCCATCAAACCATAACAAGATATTGACGGTATTACCACTTCCAAAGTGGCATACTAAATAAAATACAAAGTATTGGAAGAGTTATTACCTGAAATTCAAACAAAACCTGGGATTAAAGTATTTAAAAATCACATTAATAAATTTAATTAGTGTCACATTATATGATACCAATTACAAAGTGTTACCCACTATTCATATGAAAATTTTTTGGGGCAAGTAGGAGAAAAAATGACTTTTTTAATAAATTTCATTTTATCAAATTTACACCATATTAATGAACGGATTGCCAAATTGTCTAATTTTATACTATCAACACACATAATTTACAACACTTCTCAAGTGGAACATATTTCATAGCCAATGTGTAAATATTTATCTTATTTGGGGTTGTAAACTAACTAAAACATACATCAAAAGCTCGTTTATAAAGATAAACAACTTTGAAAAATTGGGACTTCCATCAAAAAAACCTTAAATGTTTAAAGCCCAGGAGGTATAACAATTGTAAAACCTGAGTAAATGTAGTACTTTAATAATAAGAAATTTAATGAGCCTACTAAATGCTACAAAATAAAGAGATTAATTTATACAAAAAAGGGAATAGGTCTTTGCCTTTGTGTCACCACTTCCTTTTTTTTCTTTTGAAATGAGTCCCAGTCTGTCACCCACAGCTTCAAGTGCAGTGGTGCAATCTTGCGACTCACTGCAACCCGGCTCCCAGATTCAAGTAATTCCCCATACCTCAGCCCCTCCACAAGGTAAGCTGGAACTACAGACATGTTACCTGGAGCTGACTAATTTTGTTTTAGTAGAAACAGGGTTTATGCATGTGTCACCCTTTTATTATCTTGTTTTTTGACTCTTCAAAATGCTGACAACAACAATTGTTTCTCCATATAAATACCCTCTTAGGACCCTCAGCCACTAATTCTAAGGTTGTTGGAGCCAATCATTATATTCAATTTAATCTTCCTATTCCAGGGAATGGTACCAATTTTACAGAAAAGTAGGTTTTACTTAGCTGTATAATAGCTTGCATTACTGTTAAATTTGATGAGGCTGTAAACACAAAGGTTATTAATGTCCTCTAAGATGAAGTTTAGTATTTGCTTCATTATCAGATAGATCCCCTTGTGCAATCTGTCTTGAAAAGATTAACTTCATTCTTCAAGCAAACCTTGGGAAAATGTGAAAATAATGATTTCAAACAGATATCCAATAATTTAATATTGTCATTTTAGGCGTGGTGGCTCACTTGTAATCCCAGCACTTTTGGGGCTTTGAGCGGAGCAGATCAGGGTCAGGAGGGTCAGGCCATACTAGCTAACATGGGTGAAACCCCATCTCTACTAAAAAATACAAAAGTAAAAATTAATTGGCGTGGTGGTGAACTCTTAGTCCCAGCTACTCGAGGAGAACTGAAGACAGAGGAAAATAACTGCAATTCCAGGAGGCAGAGCTTGCTGAGTAATGAGGCTGAGATGGTGCCACTGCACACTCAACCTGAGCTAAACAAAGACTCCATCTCAAAAAAATAATAATAATAATTCAATATTGTCACACCTACAAGATAATTTTCTGTTCTAATATTTGTATCCATTGCTATATTATTTCGGTATATTGGCCAAAATATCAAAAATTATGTGAAATTATACTAAATACTTGGTCATAACCAACTACTCTGACTTGTTTCTGTTATTATTTGAAATAAACTTCACCATTTAGCATGTCTGTAACAAACAGACACTATCAAGATGTCAAGAATGATCACGTCCATACCTCTAATAATAAATGGCCTCAATATTTACAGTTAAGGGGAAAGAAGAAAGAGATTACAGAACATTATGTATGACATGGTGATTTCTGTGTTCTTAAAAAGAAATTATATACATAAGTACTTACAAAAGCAGATTATAGTTTTGAAAGGAGAAAATTTCATTTCATTCTGTTGAGGAATGGAGCTGAGAAAGACAGAATTGAACTGGCAAACAAGAATTTCATTGCATAACATTTGAATTTCAAAATTATGTAAATGTACTATGTTTTGAAATATTTAATTAGAAAATAAAGATAACACAATGTGGTGAGGTTAAAAGTGTGAACTTTGAGTTGGCTTTACTTGGGTTTTATTCTGACTATGCTACTTACTAGCTATCACATGGACAAATTATTTGATTAATGAAATCATTTTATCTGCCTTAGTTTATCTATAAAATAGAAGTAACAGAATCTGGCTGGTACGTGGTGGCTCATGCCTGTAATCTCAACACTTTTGGAGTTGTAGAGATCCTCTCTGAAGGTAGGAGAAGATCACACCTGAGGCCAGGCATTTTATGAGACCAGCCTAGGCAACATATATAAGACCCTGTCTCTACAAAAAATTTAAAAATTAACAGATGCGGTGTCATGTGTGCAGGTAGTCCTAGCTACATGGGAGGCTGATGGGAGAATCACATAAACCCTGGGTTGAGGGCTGCAGTGGGCGGGACTGCACTACCTCTAACCTGGGTGACAGAGACTTTGTCCTAGAAACAAATCTACCTCAAAAGGTTGTTTGAAGAAGGTTAAATAAATTAATATTTTTGAGGGCACTTAAAACAGTACTTAGCACAGATTATGTCGTGTGTGTGTGTGTGTGTGTGTGTGTGTGTGTGTGTGTGTGTGTTTACATATCTTCTATCATTGAAGTTTCTGTGTCTCTACTCTTCCAGATTCAATTCTAACAAATAAACTGATTCCTTTTGATAAATATAGAATGTTTTAACTTTTTAAATTTAATGAAAATGGTTTACCATGGCTTCTACTGCTGAACAACCATTCAATCTGTAGCTTTTTATTTTCTATTTTGGCTAGGTTTATATATCTTTTGGGACTATTTTTTAAATATCAGTTTTTTAATATTTCTGCCCCTCCTTCCCTTATTTCATTTGTTTCTGCTCTTAAACCTTTCTTCTTCTATTCTCCAAGTTACCTTTTTCTTTTATGAGTTTAATGCTTAGCTAATTAATTTTCAGTCTTTCTTCTAACTAAATATCTAGCGTTTATCTGCATAGAGAACATGTTTATCCTAATGTGTTTCATATGTGGTAATTTCATTATTCAGTTCTAAATATTTTCTAATTTCCATAATAAGTCTTCTTTGACTCAATTATTCGGAGGTATAATTTTTTCCAAATATATAAAGCAGTTTTTCATTTCTCTTTTTCTATTGACTTCTAATTTTTCAGTGTAAGAAATACGGGATATATAGTCTGTAATGATATAGATTTAAAACTCTAAAATTTTTTAAATTTCTATCAAAGTAATAGTTCATGGTTTCCAAAATCTCACGGTAAGCTCTCCAGGCCCTGCTCAGCACTACCTGCATTCCTAGAAACGACAATTTCAATATGTGACTTCTAAGTAATGTCTTGCTTACACAGTATTTTTTCTTTCCTTTCTTTGTGGAGATAGTCTTGCTCTGTGGCCCAGGCTGGGGGCAGTGGTGCAATCTTGGCTCTGCAGCCTTGAATTCCTGGAGCAAGCAATCCTCTCCCACCTCTCAGCCTCCCAAAGGGTGTTGGGATTACGGGCGTGAGCCACCATAAGCCCTATTTCTTCATTTTCAACACACATTTCTCTTTACTGTAGAAGTCATGCTTTAGCTAAACCATCCCTCCAATATCATCTTTTACAAGATCAAATTTTCTGATAACTAGATCTGAAATATCTTTTATTTTACTCTGAAATTTAAAGTTGGGCTAGTGTTGTTGATCTTAGGGTTGAAAATCAGATTCACTTTTGTATTTTTGAATGAACAGCTTCATTAGAGTCCATGGTTTCACTGTTCCTAATGGTAGAGTCTGGGTTTATTCTGATTCCTAAATTTTAAAGGTAGTATGCTACCTGCTTTTACTCCTATTTACGAACCAGGGAACTTTTGAGGTTTACTTTATCACAAAGTTCTAAAATTTCAGTCAGTGTTGGGACTTTTTACATTTTTTAAACTAGTCTCTGTGGGTGTACCTTTTGCAAGAAACTGAGGCTCCTGCTCTATCCAGTTCAGGGAAATTTTCCTGTCTTTTGAGAGTTTTCTCTTCTGTGGGGCACAGCAAGCACACACCTGTCCTAGCACTTTGAGAGGCTGAAGTGGGCAAGGTCTGGGTTGAGGACCAGCCTGGCCAACATGGTGGCTCCCAAACTCTACTAAAATATAAAATCAGCTGGGTGTGGAGGGTGGTGCATGCAAAATCTCAGCTACCCGGGAGGCTGAGGCAGGAGAATCACTGGAACCATGAGGGGTGGAGGCTGTGGTGAGCGAGATGGCATCATTGCACTGTATCTGGGTGAAGGCCCCAATAATTCTGTTTCAAAATAAAAATAAAAATCCTCTTCCCATTTTCTCTGCTTTCTGTTTTACTAGATGGATGTTGGTTCTCACTGGACTGGTTCTCAAATCTATTTTTCTGTTTTCTATCTCAAGCACTCTACCTGCTTAGAAGTTTCCCTCCAACTTCATCTTTAAAACTTCTGCGGGTTTTATACCTATCCTAATTTCCAAGTTTTCCTGCTGTAATTCTTCTATCTGATGGCATTCTGTCCCTGTCCTTGTTTGTGTAGGCATGAAATGCTTTTCTCTTAACTCTCATGGGATGATGTTAAGCACCTGGGTTTTTTTTTAACTCTTTAGATTTGTCTTTGCTTCTTCCAACTTCCTTTATTTCTATTATATAATTTTGCTTTTTGCCCTATCTTTCATTAGAAACTTTTCTCAAATGTCTGTTAAATGTACCCCAGTGACTTTGGGCTTTGGTCGTACTGCACTTTGGTCAATGAAATGTGGTAGATCAAGTATACCACCATCCCTGAAATTTTATTTTTTATTTTATTTTATAGAGACAGGGTCTCACTACATTGCCAGACTGGTCTAGAACTCCTGGGCTCAAGCAATCACGCCTCAATACTACAAAAATGGGTGGGATTATGATTGTGAGTCACCCTACATGACCATGCAAGAGTTTTAAACGTGTCTTTGTGGTCTAGCTTTCTCCTCATCCCTGAGCCTCTGCCATCTGCCATGCACGTGATACAGAAGTGGCACTCACTCACTACCGGTCCTGGAAGAACCGGTTGGGAGCCAAGTGGAGCCAGTAGAGTTGGTGATATGGCTGCATATGATCAGCAGTCCTCATAGCCCCATGTAATGAAAGAAAAAAAAAGAAAAGGAAATCTCAGTGGTTGCAACCACTGAGATTTGTATTTAATGGAGTTAAATTATATACATAAATTTATATATACACTTAGGAATACTTCTAGACAGATTAAGCTAGACAATGGAGTAGAAGAAATCCAATGAAACAATCTCTTTCCCTTTTCACATTATATTCTTCAATGGCTTTTATTACATGTTCATGTAGAAGCATTTTTTTGTTTGTTTTTTTGTTTTGGGGCCAGTCTTGCTCTGTCACCCAGACTGGAGTGCAGTGGTATGATCTCATTTCATGCAAGCTCCACGCCTCGGGTTCACGCCATTCTCCTGCCTCAGCCTCCCGGTAGCTGGGACTACAGGCATCCCCGCCACTGCATTTCGGCTAATTTTTGTATTTTTTAGCTGAGAGGCGGGGAGTTTCACCATGATGGTCAGGATGGTCTGATCTCCTGACCTCGTGATCTATACCTCGGCCTCCCAAAGTGCTGTAATTACAGATGTGAGCCCTGCGCCTGGCCCATTTATTTTTATAATAATTACACATAGGAGCCTCCAGAGCACTGAAATAAAAGACTAAACATCTCTGATTTAAGTTTTTTCTAAAATGTTTATATATTAATTCAATAGATTCTCAGTGGGAAAATTGTGAAAATCAGACCAAAAGATATAAATAAGAATAAAATCACCAATTATATTCAACACCAGACATAACCCAGACATAATTATCATTTTATTTGTGCCATTTAGGAGACATGATTCATCACCCTAAATATGTATTTTATATTACTGCTTTTTCAATTTTACATTATAATAAGCACATTTTACAGGTTAAAATTCCTGAAACCTCACTTTTAATTGCTAAGTATATTTCACTATATAGATACATCATTCCTAGCTTAATCATTTTCTTTAGTGTTGAACAAATATAATTTTTTTACTACCATAGGATTTGTATCTCAGACGCTTCTGGGCATAAAGTATTTTTCTGTGTTACTTATTTTCCTTGGGATATATTCCTATTACTTAGAATTGCTGGGTCAAAGGACATGAACATATTTGAGCTCTTGATATATTGCCAAAGCTTTTCAAAAAAATTACATGGATTTATACTCCCCAGCGATATCAAGGCAGCCATATCATTGGGGATTTTTTTAAATTCAGCTCATGAGAAGCAAAAAATTTCTCGTACTAAATGACTCAGTATCTTTTCACATGTTTATTAGTCATTTACATTTTCTTCCTTTTAGTATCTGTTCTTTTCATTTGTTTCATTCATCAAAGTCTTAGTACTTCACCAATTGATTTTAGCCATCTAATTTCTTCCCACATATACTAAGCTCAGAAAGTCTATTTCTTTGTGCTTTTATACCTAACAATAGTAACATATCAATGTATCTTTCGATACCCTCAGTAACACAATACTATCTGATCTCTGTTAGTATATCAAAATCATCTGTGACCATTCACTTCAGGATTTGGATTCAATTAATAAGAAGATGGAGCTAGGTAAAGGTATTTTGTTTTGTTTGTTTATAGACGAGTCGGCTCTATCACCAGAGCTGGAGTGCAGTGGCACGATCTCGGTTCTTTCACAACCTCCACTTCCTGGGTTCTGGCGATTTTCTTACCTCAGCCTTCTGGGTAGCTGGGATTATAGGGATGAGCCACTGCAGCTGGAGTAATTTTGTATTTTTTGGTAGAGATGGGGTTTGCCATGTTGACCAGGCTGGTCTCTAACTCCTGGCCTCAAGTGATCAAGCCCACCTTGGCCTCTGACACTAGGATTACAGGTGAGCCACCATGCCCGGCCCTGGAGTAGGAGTATTTTTAAAAGCGTAAAACTGGAGAGAAACAATACATTGCATTCTAGAGTGGAATGATCTTTGGATTTTTGTCCTGTTTCTCTTGGCTTGTTTAAGAGGAGGCTATAGAGTGAGCAGAGGTGGAAACCCTGCTTTTAGTGGCCCAGCTTCATGAGAGGAAATGCTGAGGTGGCCCAAAGTTACAATAGACCTCTTTAAAAAATATCTGTTTAATTTGTGGTGGCTCCGCATACTGTAATCCTACCACACTTTAAGGAAACCAGGCGGGCAGATGGCAGATCAGGTTAAGACCAGCCACACAGCAGATGGCCGAAACCTTGTCTCTACTAAAATACAAAAAAAATTAGCCCGTGTGGTGAGGTGAGGCAGCCTGTAATCCCAGCTTCTTTCGGAGGCCGAGTGGAGAATCCTTTCAGACTGGGGGGTGGAGGTTGTAGTGAGCCAAGATCCATATACTCTCAGCCTGGAGCAGGGATAAGACTCCGTCTCAAAGGACAAAAAAAAAAGCTCTTAATACTTATGCTAACAACCAAGGAAAAAATGGCATCGACAAATTTCTCTGGAAGAGTCAGATATTCACTATATTCATCAGTTTTACAAAAGCATAATGCTCTTACCTGTTGCAGAGTACTAGGGAAGAACAAGGTGACTTTTTCATCTTCATTCTGATAGTTAAATCACCTTGGCATGTGACTCTGGAATGAGAAAAAAAAATTACCGCTACAATTCTGACTGGACTGACAAGGCGAGAAATCAAGGCACTTAACATTTTCAAGAGCAAAATCTCTGCAAAAAACTAAATATTCTTAATTTGAATTAAGTTCCTATTAGCAAGAGTTTCATTTCAAATTAGCCTATTCACAGGCTACATTATCTACATTAAATGTACTCCTTAAAAGAAATAATTACAAAATTCTTTAAAATTCACAAAACGTCAGTGATGTACGGGAAACAAGGCTTTATAAGTAGTGCTTTTCATCAGATTTCTGTGTGACTCTGATATTGTGATATTGGTCTTACTCATGAACATTTGAGACAGCAGCTTGCCAAGATTTCAGTGTTAAGATACATCAAGGGAAAGGTCTATTCCCAAAGATAAGTAGCAATTCAAACTAAGATATAAATCATACCACTTCTGGTAAAATTCTTTGTTGTGGCGAGGCGTGGTGGCTCCGCCTGTAATCCAGCACTTTGGGAGGCAGGAGACAGGCGGGTCACCTGGGGTCAGGTTCAAGACCAGCCTGACCAATATGGAGAAACATGTCTACTAAAATACAAACTAGCCTGCTGGTGGTCCCTGCCTGTAATCCAGCTACTTGGGAGGCTGGGGCAGGAGAATCGCTTGAACCGAGGTGAGGGTTGCAGTGAGCCAAGATCAGCATCATTTGCACTCAGCCTAAGCAACAACAGAGAAACTCTGTCTCAAAAAAAATTCTTTGTTGTTACATGAAAACAGGTATGCAAATTGAATTAAAGGCATTTGACTTACTCTCTGCCAGGAGATGAGAGAGAAAGAGACTGCTTATTTGACTGACACTGGGATGCTTGGACCTGTTAGGGAAATACCAAAGAGACCAACTCCAACCATGTCCTATCCCATTCTGCAAATGAAAGCAGCCAATCAGGCCAGACACGGTAGCTCACACCTATAATCCCAGCATTTTGGGAGGGCTGAGGCGTGTGGATCACCTGAGGTCAAATTCAGAACAACCTGGTAACATGCGAAACCCACACTAAAAATACAAAACACCCAGCCAGGCATGGTGTGAGCGCCTCAAATCAGCTATGTGGGAGGCTGAGGCATGATAATTTAGAATCCTTGAACCAAGTGAGGAGGTTGCAGTGAGCGAGAAATTATTACTCCTGTACTCCAGCCACAGGCGACAGAGTGAGACTGTGTCTCAAAAAAAGAAAGAAAAAAAAAAGTATAAGGAGGGTGTAGAAACTAGACATATTGCTGAGTGGGAATGTAAAATGGTGCAGCCACTTTTGGAAAACAGTTTGTAATTCCTCAAGGTTAAATATAGAATTATCATGTGTTCTAGCAATCCCATTCTAAGTATATATCAAGAGAAATGAAAACACATGTCCACATAATGTTTGCATACAAATATTCATAGTAGCATTATTTATAATAACCCCAAAATGAAAACAACTCAAATGTCCATCCAACTGATGGAATAGATAAAATATGAGTATATCCATACAACGCTGAATGTTATTTGACAATACAAAGAAATGAAATAGCTGACACATACACAACAAGATAACCTTGGCTTGTTATACTAGAAGCCAATACATATTTGTCCATAACAGGGTAATCTATGGAGGCTGAAAGTGTAAATTCATGGTGCCTAGAGACTGGGTGATGATGGGGAAATAGGCAGGTGCTCTTTCTGGAGTTCAGAAAGTGTTCTAAAATTGATTGTGATGATGGCTGTACAACTCAGCCAAAATAGACTAAAACATTTGGTGTATGCTTTAAATATTGAATGACATGTATGGTACATGTGAATTATACATCAATAAGGAATGTGTGAAGAAGGGTGGGGAGAAGGGAAAGAATTACCACAGAAGAGACAAGGGAGGAGAGGTGGGCAAGGGTACCTTTATCAGTTACAGGATGCTATGGGTAACAATGATTCAAATTACATAACATTTTACAGGCCAAGATGCCCATAATTCTTCCTTTCAACATAGATCACCCAAATATAGGATTTCAAATGTTTCTACTGTCACTATGGTTCCACGTTTTATAAAGCCAAAATCTCTACCAAAACCAATTGAGAAACTATAATTTCAGATTTTTAAAAGAACTTTAATAAATCCTCATCAAATCTTCCTCATTTTACGGGTGAGAAAAGTAGGATGATATAAAGTTAATGGTTTTGTCAAATGTTGCTTCTTCAGACCTAACTCAGTTCCCCTCACTTCTATTATTCAAAAGTATTTTCTACAATCTTAAGCTAGTTCCTAAATTTGTTTGGTTTTGTTTTTGTTTTGAACAGGATCTCACTTTGTTGCCCAGGCACAGAGTACAGTGGTGCTATCTCAACTCACTGCTACCTTTCCCCATCCAGGTTTGGAGATTCTCCCACCTCAGCCTCGGGGTAGCTAGGGGTGCAGTGGCCACTAGGCCCATCTAATCTTTTTGTATTTTTTAGTAGAGACAGGGGTTCCACCATGTTGTCCAGCCTGGTCTCAAACTCTGGACTCCGGGCAATCTACCCACCTCAGCCTCCCAAAGTGCTGGTGCAGGGAGTGAGCCACCGTGCAGCCCAACTCCCTAAATTTGAATAGAAATCAAAACGGCAAGAATCCACTTCAATGCTTAAGAATGTTCCTTTCTAGGCTGGGGCGCAGTGGCTCATGCCTGTAATCCCAGCACTTTGGGAGGCCGAGGTGGGTGGACCGTGGTGGTGCATGCCTGCCCTATCTCAGCTATTTGGGAGGCTGGAAGCGGGAGAATCACTTGAACCTGGGAGTGGAGGTTGCAGTGAGGCGAGATCGCCACTGCACTCCAGCCTGGGGAGACAGAGTGAGACTCATTATCAAAAAAAAAAAAAAAAAAAAAAACCACAGCTTTTGAATAAAAGGGTAAACAACAATTTAAAATAGCAGACTTAAACTACAAAGGAAAATTTATAAATAGCAAAAAAAAAAGCTACATAAAAAGTGTTCAACATCATTGGTCATTAAGGAAAGGCAAATTAAAATCACGATGACATATCACTACATCCATTGAATAGGCTATTAAATGTTGACAATAAAATGTTGCCCAGGGCCAGGCATGGTGGCTCTTGCCTGGAGATCCAGCACTTTGGGAGGCCAAGGCAGGGGAGGATGCAGCTTGAACCAGGGAGTTCAAAGGAAACCAACCTGGGCAACACAGGAAAATAAAAAAAAAAATTAGTCCTGCGTGGTGACACAAAACTGTGGTCCCAGCTACTCCAAGGCTGAGAGGCAAGGCATTGGGCCTGGGAGTTTGAAACTAGAGTGAGCCATGGTGGAACCTACATTCCCATCTAGGTGACAGAGTGAGACTGTCTCAAAAAAGAAAAAAAAAAAAAATGTGCAGGTGTAGCACAATAACTAAGTCATGCTGGTGGTGCCTCTTTTTTACTATTCAAAGATTGTAAGCGTTTTTTCCAACCCCAGGGTTTCTGCATCTGCTTGCAAAGTACTTTCTCCAGATATCTAAACACTTTATGTCATTCAAGCCTCTGCTCAAATCACTTTTTTTTTTTTTTTTGAGACAGGGTCTCACTCCTGTTGCCCAACCTGGAGTACAGTGCTGCCATCTTGGCTCACTGCAACCTTGACCTCTCAGGTTCAAGTGTTCCTCCCACCTCAGCCTCCCAAATAGCTGGGACTACAGGCGCCCACCACCACACCCGACTAATTTTTGTATTTTTTTTTTTTTTTTTTGAGAAGGAGTCTCGCTCTTTCACCCAGGCTGGAGTGCAGTGGCGCGATCTCGGCTCACTGCAGGCTCTGCCCCAGGTTCCGCATGCTCTCCTGCCTCAGCCTCAGCGTGGCTGGGACTACAGGCCCACCTGTGACTAATTTTTGTATTTTAGTAGAGACGGGGTTTCTCTAGCCAGGATAGTCTTGATCTCACAAACCTGCGTGATCACGCTTCGCCTCAGCCTCCCAAAGTGCTGGGATTATGAAGCGTGAGCCACGCCCTAGCCTAATTTTGTATTTTTTTTTATAGACATGGGGGTTTCACCATGTTGCCCAAGGCTGACCTCCAAACTCCCATCTCAGCGATCCTCCTGCCTCAGCCTCCCCAAGGTGCAGGGATTACAGACCAGGCGCATGAACCTGCACTTGAAGCCTCAAAATCACTTTTTTTTTTTTTTTGAGATGGAATCTAAACTCTGTTACCCAGGCTGGTATGGGTGACATGATCACCGACTCACTGCAACCTCCGCCCCAGGTAAACACTTCTGCCTCAGCCTCACGTGCTTTGGGACTACAGGCCGCACCACTGCGCCTGGCTAATTTTGTATTTTTAGTAGAGATGGGTTCAGCCGCGTTGGCCAGGATGGTGCCGGTCTCTTGATACTCGCAGTCCCACCATACTTAGGACTCCCAAAGTGCTGGGATTACAGGTGTGAGCCTGCACCCAGCCTCCAAATCCCACTTCTTTAAAGATCTGTTCTATGCAGCAGAAGGCAATCCCCTCTTGTGATTTTACAGCACTTATCACTACTTTGCGTCACATATTTAGCATTTTATCTTCTGAAGTACCAGAAATGTTGATGCTTGGTTTGTTCACAGCTCTACTTCAATGCTAGCAGTTCTGGCACATAGTGTGTGTTCAGTAAATATCTGTAGAATAGATGAATCACTTCAAAAGAAGCAACAGACTAAGTAATTATAATCATGAGTCATTAATGCTACTCATATGAAATATATTAATGAGAAAATCCACATTTTACTAATGTTATGTGAATAGAGACATGGCTAGGGATAAAATTTCCAGTCACAACATAATATATTGATTCAAATAAGGGTCTATCTCAAACCCCTTAGAGATAATATTGCTCTGGAACTGTTAGATTGTTCAAAGTGTAAAAACCCATAAATATTAGAAAATGCATATGAAGTCTGAGGAAAACTGCACTTTTGGAAAAGCATTATTTCCTAACTTAATGTTTACATTAATACTAATATATAGTAGTATATTTCTATATTATAGTAATATATAATACTGATATGATAAATGAATAATTCATTCACTAATAACTAATACAGTTTGCAATATATTCCTTATTTGGAAATATATATATAAATTAAGCATTATTACATAGACACTTTACTATATGGTGTGTCAATGCAAACTTAAACTTGATCAAAACTTTTTAAAATGGGTATGAGAGAATCTTATAAAAGGTATATATGATTATTCAATTCTCTAAGCCTCTGTTTCCACACCCATAAAATTAAAATCATATCATTACCTAATTCTTTTCTTTTTTTTAAAATTGAGATGAGGTCTCACTATGTTGTCCAGGCTGGTCTCAAACTCCTGGGCTCCAAGCACTGTGTCCCTCCCACCTCAGCCTCTGGTGGCTGAGATTATGAGTGCATTGTACTTGCAGCACTTATAGCTTCTTAATTAGGGGTGGGGCCAGGCTTGCGGTGTCACCTATAATCCCAGCACTTTGGGAGAGAGACGCTGAGGTGGGAGATCACTGAGTCAGGAGTTTGGGTAGCCCTATTAACTATGTAAAACTAAACATACAAAAATTAGCAGGGCATGGTGGTGTGCCTGTGATCCCAGCTACTTGGGGAGGGGCTGAGGCAGGGGAGGAATGCAGCTTGAACCTGGGGTAGAGGTTGCAGTGAGCTAAGATCGCACCCACTGCGCTCAGTCTGGGTATGAGGGGTAGACTCAGTCTCAAAGAAAAAAAAAAGTATATAATACTTAGGTAAAACACACAGCACAGTTCTAGTTATTGTTGAAACACTTTTTTTGGGGCTGGGCACAGTGGCCTCACGCCATAATACCAGCACTTTTGGAGGCCAAGATGGGGATCACTTTGAGGTCAAGGTCCAGACCATCCCCTGGCCAACATGGTGAAAACCCAGTCTCACTAAAAATACAAAAAATTAGCTGGGTGTGGTGGGCAGCGTGCCTGTAGTCCCAGCTACTGGGAGGCTGAGGCAGGAGAATGGCGTGAACCGGAGGTGGAGCTTGCAGTGAGTAGGGTGGTGCTGCACTCCCAGCCTGGAGCAACAGGCATCCATCTCAAAAAAAAAAAAAAGAAACACTTTTCCTAGATCATAGCACACCCTTACAAGTTCTTTGCTTTATTGATCCAACTGCAATTTGGTCCATTATATACATATATATAACAGCTTTTGCTGAAACTTCACTTATTAGGCCTGTTAAATATAATTAGCATTTTAAAATCTATAAACATACATATTTGGGTATAAGCATCTATGTGTAAATATTGTTGATCATCTAATAAGTAGAGTAAGTGATTACAAACATAGCATGTATAAAACCAGGCTGAGCTGGGCATGGTGGCTCCATATGTAATCCCAGGACTTCTGGGAGGGGGGTGGGGGTGGGGTGGAATCTGAGGTCAGGTCTGAGACCAGCCTGTCCAACATGGTGAAACCCATTATCCTAAAACAAAATTATGGCGTGAGGTGGTTACACCTGTAATCCCAGCTACTCAGGAGGCTGGGGCAGGAGAATGCGCTTGAAGCGGGGAGGTGGAAGTTGCAGTGAGATCCGTCACTGCACTCCAGCCACAGCTGACAGGCGAGACTCTGTCTCAAAAAACAACAACAACAACAACAAAAAAAAAGATGGCATTCTCTCTGCTTGACGATGTAGTCAAAAGAGAAGTATATCTTGGGGAAAAAAATGTAACTCATGATGGAAGGTTCACTCCAAATATAAAGACCTAGTTTAAAAAATCAATAACAAGAATAACACTGCAATTAAAAAATGGACAAATATGAATAAGTACAGAGAAAAAAGGAAACACAAATGGTTTTAAAAAATATAATGAAAGAGATTCTTTTTTTTTTTATTCTTATTTTTTTAGAATTAACTAAAATGGGTATTTCACACAGGCGAATTTAGCAGATGAAATGGGTTTAAGTTTAGAACACCGGCTACTTCTTCTTATTACCTTTCCCCTTTAATGTTAGCCACTCTACAAAACACACACATATATATATATACACACATACATACTCTACATCAAAAAGCCTTCCTACATTAGTACTTGAGCATGATAACTTACAATGAAAGGTAAATCATTAATTGAATCATGAAACATTTTCTTCCCTTGGCCAGAGGAAAAATCAAATTGCTTTTGCCTGCTCTTGCACCACAATCATCAACACAGTAAAGGCTTCTGTGACCAAATGTGTCCCATAACAAATGAAAACAATCAGTTCTTAAGAGATATACCAGATAAAGAGCACTTAACTAATCCAATTCAATTCTCATGCTATCTACCTGGGAGCAGCATTGTAGATCCAGAGGAACTCAGTCTCTGTGAACTACCTTTGTGAATTTTTAGTGGTAAGAAAACCAGGCCTCATCAGAACTTCGACCAACCAGCTTCAAGTCAGTGTTCCCATGACCCCTCTTAGGTTTGATTAATTTGCTAAAGCTGTGCCCAGAGCTCAGGAAAACACGTGTACTAGCGGTTTGTATAAAGAATGCACAAAGGAATGCAGATGAAGAGGTGCACAGAACAAGGCATGGGAAGGAGTGCAGAGCTTTCATACACTATGATTCCACCTCAGGACCCTCCCACGTGTTCAGCTATCTGGAAAGCTCCTCTGTACCGGTACAGGACTTCACCAGACAGTCACGACTGAAGCACGGACAACCGATGGCCGAAATATGATTGGACAAAGTGGGATCTAATGTGGCACAGACTGGAGTGGGGAAATCTAGCAAAGACCTCTCTGTTCAAGAGTCTTCTTGGCCTCTCTGTGCAACTTCTTTCTACACTCCCAAATGCAGGGGCGGGCCTTGCTACTGAAATAGGGAACTACACCCTCTCAGTTGGCTCGGGTACAGATATAGGAGAGTCCTGCCTATGAGTGGATTTAGAAATGAGTTACTATCTCCCAAGTGTGGCCAAATCTCGCCATGAAAGTCAG
>JAKGGE010000570.1:0-42697 GCA_023748175.1 Hoolock leuconedys
AGTTGGCTCGGTACAGATAGGAGAGTCCTGCCTATGAGTGGATTTAGAAATGAGTTACCATTCCAAGTGTGGCCAAATCTTCACATATGAAAGTCGTAATTCCAATTGTAAGCTGTATTCCTGTGTGAGATTTAAAACTTCATCAGTGGGCTTTGTCCATGTATGAATGTGATTAATGAAATGGTTAGCAGGGTGTTGTATGTAACACACAATTTCGTCTGTGTGCCGGGCTTTGTGTTGACACTCTCTGTACCATCCAAGGTTTTTATATGATATGCAACAAAGTGGTAACCCATTACCTTCGAACAAAGGGAAGGCCCAAAATATTACCCATATTGGCTGGTTTGAGGTATAAAAGTCACCATCACACCTGTAAACTAAACAAAGATATATGTCAAAATCCTACTTGTGGGTAAGGAGCAAGCAGGAGAATCACATCATCCCCTTCTCCAAGGAATATGTCACAATCATTTTTGAGGGCAGGGAATTGGCAGGAGAGTCACATTATCTGTGTGCTGGGCTCAGTGATAAGTCACTCTCTATTTTGTGCAGATGGTCCAGGACAAAGCTCATAGGAGAGAAGGTCCCATCAATGAATTGATGGGTCCAAAGATATGCCAAATACCCCTTGTGGGCAGGATCCAGGCAGGAGACTCACATCACCTTGGCGCTGGGCCCAGAAATATGTCACAATATCTTGTGATTGCAGCGTGAAGGCAAAAGGATAACATCAACATAGTGCTGGGACAAGGGGCATGTTACAATCTCCCCAGGTGGGCAGAAGCTAGGAAAAAGAGAAAAGTCACATCAGCTAGGTGCTAGTCGCAGAGATATGTCACAATTTTTCCTGTAGACTGAGACCAGGCTGGAGAAGAGAGTCACATCACCTGGGTAATAGGCACAGAGATAGGTCAAATGCCCCTTGTAGAAAGGGCCCAAGCAGGAGAGTTACATCATGTGGGTGATGGGACTCAGCAATACACCTCAATGGCCCATGTGGGCAGGGAACAGGCCGGAGAGCCAAATATCCTGGGTGCAGGGCCCAGTGATATGTCACAATGCCTTCTGGGGCATCGCCAAGACAAGAGAGGAGATTCACAGCACCTGGGTACAAGGCCCAGAAATATGTCACAATGTCCTCTGTAGTTAGAGACAAAGCAAAATAGTTACATCAATTAGATACTGAGTCCAATGATATCTCACAATTTTACCTTCGAGCCCAGGCAGAAAACTCAAATCACTCATGTGGTGGGCAGGGGCATATGTCACACTCTCACTTGCTGGCAGGTCTAGTGATGAGATTAAGAATTTAGTTGCTAGGTGAGGTGGCTCATGCCTGTAATCCCAGTACTTTGGGAGGCTGAGGCAGGCAGATTACCTGAGGTCAGGAGTTCGAGACCAGCCTGACCAACATGAGAAAACCCCATCTGTACTAAAAATACAAAAAATTAGCTGGTCGTGGTGGCTGGCACCTATAATCCCAGCTACTCAGGAGGCTGAGGCAGAAGGATCACTTGAACCTGGGAGGCAGAGGCTGCAGTGAGCAGAGATCACGCCACTGTACTCCAGCCTGGGCAACAGTGAGATTCTGTCAAAAAAAAAAAAAAAAAAAAAAGAAAAGAAAGAAAGAGAAGAAAGAAAAGTATTTAGCACGTGTCTTGGTTCTAGGTACAAGAGTCAACACCTCTTGTATGTTGAGTGTAAATACAGGAGTCACAATCTCAATGGCAGGCTGGAATCGTGCATGAGAGCCTCAATCACTTTTGTGGACTGTGTCTCCTTAGTCACAGCCTTACAGGTGTGCCAAGTCATGGTCCAAAAGTCGCCAGCCCTCCTTTTGACTGGATCCACATGTGAAAGTCCACACTTTGACTGCCTCCAGTTGTGAGATTCAGTTCCTCAGCTGTGGGCTGTGTTCATGTGGAAAGATGACAATCTTGACTGTTGAGTGACTGTGCATATGAGTGTCATATTCTCATCTGTGTTCTCGATTTTGTTAGGACACTCTGTACCACCTGAGGGCTTTATACATTATGTATGAGAGTCACAATCTGCTCTGACATATTTGTACTGATATGGACCCATGATTTTACCCGTGGCCCTAAGCCCAAGTATGAGAGTCAACATCGCTTCAATTAGGAGAGTCCAGATTGGAAAGTTTTTACCTGCTTATAAGCTGGGTTTATTAAAGAGTCACTAACCCAACAGTGGCTAGATGTTCACATACGACAGTCACAATTTTAACTTTGAACTGTGTCTATTTGTGAGTTTCAGGACTTCAAAATTGGAGCCTGTTCATGTGTGAGGGTGACAACTTTAAAGGTTGGCAGGTTGCACATACAAAAAACAATCTCATATTTGTGCTGTCTTGTGATGACAGTTTGTACCACTTGATGGCTTTATACCGTATGTGAGGGAGTACTAATTCTCTGTGACATTTATACAAAGAAAAGACCCACTATTTTACCCATTTCCCTAAGCCTAGCTATTAAAGACTCTATATCTTTTATTAACTTTTTTGGGAGGGTATAAATGTCATCATCGTATCAGTGATCTCCGCAAATATATATATCAACATCCCTCCTGTGTGTAGGGAATGAGGAGAGTTATGTCACCTTGGCACTGGCCCAGGAATATGTCACACTCTTTTCGGAGGGCAAAGACCAGGCAGGAGAGTCACATCACCTTGATGCTTAGCCAAGAATATGTTACAATCCCCTCCTGAAAGCAGGGCACAGGTGGCAGAGTCACATCACCTGGGTGCTGGGCCTAGTGTTATATCCCAATACTTTTTCTGGGCAAGGCCCAGGCAGGAGAGGCATGTCACCTGTTTTTTGGGCCCAGTAATAGGTTACAGTCTTCCCAGTAGAAAGAAGAAAAGAGTCACTACTTTTTACTGATGAATGCAAAGATATGTCACAATTTCCTTGTATGTAGGGTCCAGACATAAGCCTCTAATCTAATTCCACTAATCCACATTAATTCCAACTCTGGCTCTGCCAGCTTCTTATGACTTATTGTATACTTTTCATTTCTGTTATGCTCCAGGAATGAGTTTCTCAGTGATTTTTGAAGCAGTTTGTCCACCTGCTTTGGATGAACATTATCCTCTTGAATCCATAGCGCTGCTGCTTTGTTGAGCATATGAAGCCTTCCCTTGAGTAAGTGTTCCTCTCGGCCTCGCTTCACACTTTCTTTCTCTGTAGCCTCCATTTTTCTAATTGCTTTCCCGCACCTTCTCACATGCATCAAGACCTTCAAGGTCATATATGAAAGGAGTGGGGAGGGAAGTCTAGCCCCCTTTTGGCAGTTAGCCGAAAAACAGGCTTCACATCTACTAAAAGAATATGGGAAATGGAAATCTGAGAAGAGAAATACTTATTTTGTTGCTAGAATGCTCTTACCGAGAGTCACTAGAGGTCAGTGGAGTCGAGGACATAGGCCGGACCAAGGCCACAGGTGCAAGAGGCCAATAAAACAGAGATCAAAATTTGGGTATACCTGGTAAGACTTGCCCATTCCAGAACCCCAAGGATGAAGAGGAGGCCACAGTTCACTCCCATATCTCCTCTGTTCTCAAGTGGGTAACTAGTGGATCACCTACAAATAGTGATCGGCAGGTTCCCAATAATATCTCAAGAGTTGGGCGAGTGGGGGGAAGTAATGCAAGACCCCAGAAGTATGCCAACATACAAAACCCCAAGTTAAAAGGTCACACTGTGCACTTGCCTTTTAAGTCACACACTTGGCCCTCTTCCAAGTGTACTTTCCTTCCTTTTGTTTCTGTTCTGTGGCTTTCTAATAAACCTTTACTGCTGTTCTAAAACTTGCCTCGGTTTCCCCTACTTTATGCCCCTCAGTCGAGTTGTCTTTTCTGAGGAGGCAAGAATTGAGGTTCCAGGCTGGGCATGGTGGCTCACTCCTGTAATCCCAGCACTTTGAGAGGCAGGCGGCATATCACAGGTCAGGAGATCGACCATCCTGGTAACACGGTGAAACCCCATCTCTACTAAAAATCCAAAATTAGCCAGGCATGGTGGCGGGTGCCTGTAGTCCCAGCTACTCGGGAGGCTGAGGCAGGAGAATGGCATGAACCCAGGAGGTGGAGCTTGCAGGGAGCCAATATTGCCCCACTGCACTCCAGCCTATGTGACAGAGCAAGACTCCGTCTCAAAAAAAAAAAAAAAAGAAAGAAAAGAATCGAGGGTTCCTGCAGACTCATATACCCATATGAATTCACTTCCAGTAACAGGTAGAGAAAAGAGTAACATCACCTGGTCCTGAAATATGTCACAACACCGTATTAGGGAAGGTCCAAGAAGAGAGTCATATTACCTAGGTGAAGTGTTTAGAGATGTGTCACAATGCCCCTGCGGGTAGGACCTTGTGGAAGAAGAGAAGAGTTGGCTCATTTGTAGTTGCCAAGTCTTGTAGCTATATGTCACAATCAGCCCAGTGGGAAAAGCCAAGGCATGAAGCATATCAAGTAGGTGCTGGGTCAAGTGATATGTCACAATCTCCTCTGTGGACAGGTCCCAGGAAGAAAAGGAGACACACATCATCTAGCAGAAAAGTCAAAGTATGTAATGGATTCCTATGGGCAAGGATCAAGGCAGTAGAATCACATCACCCATGTTAGTCCAGTGGATAAGTCATCACTCTTTCTTCTTGTAGGTATAGTCCAGGCAGGAGAGCAGAGTTACATCAACTAAGTGATGGACCCAGAGATATGTCACAGTCTCCCATGGGCAAAAGAGCAGTGGTATAATAAGTAACAATTTCCAAATACTTGAGCTTCCTGAGACCATGTCACAATGGTCTCTGTGGTCAGGGGGTTCAAGCAGGAGACTCACATCACGCTGGATTGTGGCCCCAACAATATGTCACAATGTTTTCTCTGGAGAAGAGGATGAAGGTAAAACCAATGTCACTTGGTATTGGGTCTAAGTAATATGTCACTGTCTCCCATGTGAGCAGATATCAGGCAAGAGAAGAGAATCACATCACCTTAGTTGGTGAGCACAGACATGTCACAAAGCCCCAAGTAGTGCCAAGGCAGGAGAATAGTGTCACATCACCTAGGTGCTGGGTCCAGTGATATGCCACAATCCCATCTGTCAGCTAGGCCCCCACAAGAGTCAAATCACTCAGGTGCTAGGAGAGGTGTGGCTGTCACAAACAATATCTACAGGAAGCTAATCCCAGGGTGAGATTAACAATTCCTACATGTCCCAGTCTTAGGTATAAGAGTCAACACCCTCCTGAATGTTGGAGTCTAAGTACATGAGTCACAATCTCAACAGTGGACTGCATGAGAGCCTCTATTCTCCCGTAAACTCTTTGTCTCTTTAGTAAATGCACCGTCAGTGGGTGTGCTTGAATCCTCATAGTGTGGAGTCACCAACCCAACGCTGCGGACCAGATCTATGTGTGCAAGTCAATTTTCTCCACCAACTTTTGACCGTCTTCGGGTGTAGGGATTCAGAAACCCACAGTGGGCTGTGATGTCACCAGCTAAAGGGATATTCATGCACAGAAGGGTTATTGTAATCATCATGGTTTCTGTTACTTACCCAGCAAGGAAATACATGCGGCTCTTCCTAATTGCGCTAAAACCTAAGGTTTTGCAAAATTACCTGTCGCATGTTATAGGACCTAAAATTGGCCAGCCAGATTAAAATTCTGGGTCAGGAGTCAAAAGTTTCTCTTTGACTCAAGAGAAACTTGGAGGCTTAGGAAAGACAGACCTGGAAAACCCACAAAAGGCTATCTAGAAGCTCAGAGAATTGCAACCAGCTGTCCTTTATCTACCTATGACCTGTTTCCACACTGCATTGTCCCACCCTTCTGACACAATGTACATCTTACATATAGTGATGGATGTCTCCTGTCTCCCCTAAAATGTATAAATCCAACATGCCCCAACAACCTTGGGCATGCTTTGTAACAACCTCCTGACACTGTGTCACAGGTGTGTTCTAACCTTGGCAAAATGAACTTTCTAAATTGAGAATCGGTCTCAGATACTGTGGGTTCAAATTAGTAATTTCAGGTAGAAATTAAAATTCTTCTTAAAATAGAAACAAACAAAAGGACTAAACAGAGAAAAACTAATAAAAGTGTGTTCAAGGTCGGGCATGGTGGCTCACACCTGTAATCCCAGCACTTGGAGAGGCTGAGGTGGGTGGATCACTCGAGGTCAGGGAGTCACACCAGCCTGGCCAACATAGTAAAACCCCATCTCTACTAAAAATGCAAAAATTAGCGAAGCACAGTGGTACGTGCCTGTAATCCCAGCTACAAGGGAGGGCGAGGCAGTAGAACCACTTGCACCAGAGGGTAGGGGTTGCAGTGAGCTGAGATTGCACAACTGCACTTCAGCCTGGGTGACAAGAGTGAAACTCCATCTAAAAAAAAAAAAAAAATCTAAAATGTATATGGTACGACAAAAAACTCTGAATAGCAGAAGGATTCAAACAAAAAAAGAAAGACTAAAGGTATCATCCTACTTGACTTTGAAATATACAGCAAAAAGCTTAAGTAGTAGTGACAACAGTATGGTACTTCAACAAAAAAACAGTCACATTGGCCAATGGAGAACAAAAAGAGACCAGAAATATATCTATGTATTTAAGGCTAACCAATTTTTTATATGGGTGACAATTTCTTTTCTTTTTTTTTGTTTTTGAGGTGGGAGTCTCACCTTGTTGCCCAGGCTGGAGTGCAGTGGTGCTGCGGCCTCGGGCTCACCCATGTTCCACCCACCCGTTCACTATTCTCCTGCCTCAGCCTCCCAGTAGCTGGGACCACAGGAGCCCACCACCACGCCTGCCAATTGTATTTTTAGTAGAGACGGTTTCACAGTGTTAGTCAGGATGGTCTTGATCTCCTGAACCTCATGGATCCAATCTCACTTTGGCTCCCAAAGTGCTGGGATTACAGGCGCGGAGCCACCGCGTTCATTCCACAATTTCTTTAGAAAAAATGACAGTATCTTCAATAAATGATGTTGAAGACTATAGCCACATACAGAGCAATGAGTCCCCCACCTGTACCCATATATATAAATCAACCCAAAATATATCAACACCCAAACAAAGCCTGAAGCTCTGAAACTACTACAAAAATATAGACTGAAAGTTCCTATAACATTGGTTTGGGCAGTGATTTGCCTTTATTTAACCTCAAAATCCCAGGGAACTAAAGGAAAAAATAGATGAG
This sequence comes from Hoolock leuconedys, assembly GCA_023748175.1. Classification (NCBI taxonomy): domain Eukaryota; kingdom Metazoa; phylum Chordata; class Mammalia; order Primates; family Hylobatidae; genus Hoolock; species Hoolock leuconedys. The sequence continues at coordinate 7,222 of JAKGGE010000570.1, forward strand.
TCAGATACTCAAATTAAAAGTTGCTGCACAGAATCTGATATAATCAACAAGAAAACTAATAAATGGGAGAACATTTTTGCAAATCATACATGTGACAAGGGGTGAATATCAAGATTATGTAAGAAAAGTGACTATACAATAAAAAACAAGTAACTACTAAAATGAGAAAAGACAAATATTTTCAAAAATACATATATAATAACAGATATTTAAAAAATGCTTGATGTCACTTATTATCAGAGAAAGGCAAGCCAAAATCTATGAAGTCAATTCATATTAGAATGACTCTTGCCAAAAGAAAAAAAAAGCTGCTATAAAGATAGCCAGTGGAATGTTTTGCACACTCTGGTTTGAGTGTAAATGAGGAAAACCATTATGAAAAAACCCCAAATAGAGATTTCCTCAATAAATTTAAAATCAAACTACCATATAATACAGCAATTTCAATTATTGATATATATATATTTAAAAACAAATGAAATCAGAATGAGAAATATTTGTGACCCCCTGTTGTTTGCAACACTCTCACAATAGCCAAAATATAGAATCAACAGTTCAAATATCTAATGAGTAAATATTGACAATGTAGTATATATACACAATGGAATACCATTTATCTTTTAGAAAGAAAACCTATTATGTTCAACTAGATTAACCTGAGGACATTATATTAGTCCTCCAGGAACAGGAAGATTAAAATTTTATGATTTCACCTATTCATGAATGATATAAAACTTAAGTTAACTGAAGTAGAGAGTAAAACTGTAACCACAAGACGCCAAGGTATTTAGAAGAAAGAGGGCTTCAGAAAGATGTTTGTCAAAGAATACATAATTATAGTAGCATAGAAGTAATACATTCAAAAGACTGATTGTACAACATGGTGTCTACAGTTAATAGTAATGCGTTTTTGAAAAATGCTAGGACAATGTCATGTGCTCTCAACATAAAATACAACTGTGTGAGGTAAAGCATTAATTACCTAAAATTAAGCATTTGACAATGTATATATATACTTCAAAACATGTTTTAATAGAATACATGTTTTATCTATCAAGTTGAAAAAATATATATTTGAAACAATATTAGAGAAGTATACCCATTTTTTCAAATAGTCTCTGTCTCTTTGTCATTAATCCTATTAAATAGTATCAAAATATATAGTTTTGTTGTTTTGTCATTTAATTTTTTCAGTCATAACCATAGGAGCCTTGACATTTAACAGCATGTTCTTAACGCGAAAACATGCACAGTGGAGGAGCCAATGTACACTAGGTTTCTGACATTTAAGCTTTCACAGTGAGTTTTGGTGCTAATTGCAAATGGTGTATGAAAGACATTAAAAGTGGGCAGTGCTGCTTGTTATGTTCTCAACTGGCCACCGTTTAAACACAGTAAACAAATTTGCATGCAAAATAACAGGGAAATGTTTTAATCTGAAAGTTGTTATAACCTTGTTCCAAAATTTTTCCAGAGAAAATGACCAAAGAATTGGGCTCACAGGAGGTGACCAATAAAACTGTAGACCGAACTTCACCCACTTCAAAAATTAATAAACAAAGCAAAAACCTTTCCAAAATTGTAATATCAGTATGAAAATAAACATTTCAAATTTCTAATCAACAGAGTACATTTTATTATTTTTCAACATTTAACATTTACACTTAAAAATAGGGAGTCTGTATAAAATGTAAGTTGTGCTATATCATAAAAAATTAAATTTAGAATACTTCCACCTCTTTAAATATAATTGATAAGATATATTGTATAACAAATATGCTTACACACTTTGTAAGAACTAGTAAGATTCTTCTTTTTTACAAAGAAGAACAATGTTAACTGGATTTAATTATTTCACAGTGTACAAGTCTCTTATTTTACCTAACTAATCTGAAAGTTATATTGGTGTTAAATTCTCCACCTCTTAAAACCCATTTTTAGCACATAAAAATAGCAACTTGGCCAGGGGTGGTGGCTCATGCCTGTAATCCCAGCACTTTGGGAGGCTGAGGAGAGGGATCATGCAGTCAGGAGTTTGAGACCAGCCTGGCCAATATGGTGAAACAATCGGCTCTACTAAAAATACAAAAATTAGTCGGGCATGGTGGCGCATGCCTGTAGTCCCAGCTACTCGGGAGGCTGAGGCAGGAGAATGGCATGAACCCAGGAGGTGGAGCTTGCAGGGAGCCAATATTGCCCCACTGCACTCCAGCCTATGTGACAGAGCAAGACTCCGTCTCAAAAAAAAAAAAAAAGAAAGAAAAGAATCGAGGTTCCTGCAGACTCATACCCATATGAATTCACTTCCAGTAACAGGTAGGAGAAAAGAGTAACATCACCTAGGTGCTGGTCCGGAAATATGTCACAATACCGTATTAGGGGAAGGTCCAAGAAGAGAGTCATATTACCTAGGTGAAGTGTTTAGAGATGTGTCACAATGCCCCCTATGGGTAGGACTCAGGAAGAAGAGAAGAGTTAAATTACCTAGAAGCTGCTGTGCCCAGCTATATGTCACAATCAGCCCAGTGGGAAAAGCCAAGGCATGAAGCATATCAAGTAGGTGCTGGGTCAAGTGATATGTCACAATCTCCTCTGTGGACAGGTCCCAGGAAGAAAAGGAGACACACATCATCTAGCAGAAAAGTCCAAAGTATGTAATGGATTCCTATGGGCAAGGATCAAGGCAGTAGAATCACATCACCTGCGTGTTGGGCCCGGTGATAAGTCACTCTTTCTTCTGTAGGCATAGTCCAGGCAGGAGAGCAGAGTTACATCAACTAAGTGATGGACCCAGAGATATGTCACAGTCTCTCCTATGGGCAAAGAGCAGGTATAATAAGGTAATCACTTCAAATACTTGAGCTTCCTGAGACCATGTCACAATGGTCTCTGTGGTCAGGGTTCAAGCAGGAGACTCACATCACGTTGATTGTGGCCCCAACAATATGTCACAATGTTTTCTGAGAAGAGGATGAAGGTAAAAAACCAATGTCACTTTGGTATTGGGCCCAGCAATATGTCACTGTCTCCCATGTGAGCAGATATCAGGCAAGAGAAGAGAATCACATCACCTTAGTTATGAGCACAGACATGTCACAAAGCCCCAAGTAGGTAGTGCCAAGGCAGGAGAATAGTGTCACATCACCTAGGTGCTGGGTCCAGTGATATGCCACAATCCCATCTGTCAGCTAGGCCCCCCACAAGAGTCAAATCACTCAGGTGCTAGGAGAGGTGTATGTCACAACAATATCTACAGGAAGATCCAGGGGTGAGATTAACAATTCCATACATGTCCCAGTCTTAGGTATAAGAGTCAACACCTCCTGAATGTTGAGTCTAAGTACATGAGTCACAATCTCAACAGTGGACTGCATGAGAGCCTCTATTCCTCCTGTAAACTTTGTCTTCTTAGTAAATGCACCATTTCGTGGGTGTGCTGAATCATAGTGTGGGAGTCACCAACCTACCTGTGGACCAGATCTATGTGTGCAAGTCAATTTTCCAACTTTTGACTGCCTTCGGGTGTAGGATTCAGAAACTCCACAGTGGGCTGTGTGATGTCACCAGCTAAAGGGATATTCATGCACAGAAGGGTTATTGTAATCATCATGGTTTCTGTTGCTTTTACCTTGCTAAGAATACATGCGTGGCTCACAATTGTGCTAAAAAACCTAAGGGTTTTGGTAAAATTACCTGTCGTTATATGTTATAGACTTAAAATTGGCCAAAATAGATTAAAATTCTACAAATGTGGAGTCAAGTTTCTCTTGACTCCAAGAGAAACTTGGAGGCTTAGGAAAGACAGACCTGGAAAAAACCCAATAAAAGGCTATTCAGAAGCTCAGAGAAATTGCAACCAGCTGTCCTTTATCTACCTATGACCTGGAAGCTCCCGCCCCACTTCGTGTTGTCCCACCTTTCTGGACAATGTACATCTTACATATAGTGATGGATGTCTCCTGTCTCCCTAAAATGTATAAAACTAACACATGCCCCAACAACCTTGGGCATGCTTTGTAACAACCTCCTGACACTGTGTCACAGGTGTGTTCTTAACCTTGGCAAAATGAACTTTCTAAATTGAGACCTGTCTCAGATACTGTGGGTTCAAATTAGTAATTTCAGGTAGAAATTAAAATTCTTCTTAAAATAGAAACAAACAAAAGGACTAAACAGAGAAAAACTAATAAAAGTGTGTTCAAGGTCGGGCATGGTGGCTCACACCTGTAATCCCAGCACTTGGAGAGGCTGAGGTGGGTGGATCACTCGAGGTCAGGAGTTCAAGACCAGCCTGGCCAACATAGTAAAACCCCATCTCTACTAAAAATGCAAAAATTAGCGAAGCACAGTGGTACGTGCCTGTAATCCCAGCTACAAGGGAGGGCGAGGCAGTAGAACCACTTGCACCAGAGGGTAGGGGTTGCAGTGAGCTGAGATTGCACAACTGCACTTCAGCCTGGGTGACAAGAGTGAAACTCCATCTAAAAAAAAAAAAAAAAATCTAAAATGTATATGGTACGACAAAAAACTCTGAATAGCAGAAGGATTCAAACAAAAAAGAAAGACTAAAGGTATCATCCTACTTGACTTTGAAATATACAGCAAAGCTATAGTAGTGACAACAGTATGGTACTTCAACAAAAACAGTCACATTGGCCAATGGAGAACAAAAGAGAGACCAGAAATATATCCATGTATTTAAGGCTAACCAATTTTTTATATGGGTGACAATTTCTTTTCTTTTTTTTTTGTTTTTTTTGAGGTGGAGTCTCACTCTGTTGCCCAGGCTGGAGTGCAGTGGTGCTATCTCGGCTCACTGCATGTTCCACCTACCCGGTTCACGTCATTCTCCTGCCTCAGCCTCCCGAGTAGCTGGGACTACAGGAGCCCACCACCACGCCCGGCTAATTTTTTGTATTTTTAGTAGAGACGGGGTTTCACAGTGTTAGTCAGGATGGTCTTGATCTCCTGAACCCGTGATCCACCCGCCTTGGCCTCCCAAAGTGCTGGGATTACAGGCGTGAGCCACCGTGCCTGGCCGACAATTTCTTAGGAAAATGACAGTATCTTCAATAAATGATGTTGAGAAGACTATAGCCACATACAGAGCAATGAGTCCCTCATCTTACTCCATATATATAAATCAACCCAAAATATATCAAATACCTAAATGTAAAGCCTGAAGCTCTGAAACTACTACAAAAAATATAGACTGAAAGCCCTATAACATTGGTTTGGGCAGTGATTTGTTTTATTTAACCTCAAAATCCCAGGGAAACTAAAGGAAAAATAGATGAGTCAGATTACTTCAAATTAATAAGCTGCTGCACAGAATCTGATATAATCAACAAGAAAACTAATAAATGGGAGAACATTTTTGCAAATCATACATGTGACAAGGGGTGAATATCAAGATTATGTAAGAAAGTGACTATACAATAAAAAAACAAGTAACTACTAAAAATGAGCAAAAGACAAATATTTTTCAAAAAAATACATATGGCCAACAGATATTTAAAAATGCTTGATGTCACTTATTATCAGAGAAAGGCAAGCCAAAAAATCTATGAGATATAAAGTCACTCATATTAGAATGACTCTTATTAAAAAGAAAAAAAAGCGTTGGTAAAGATGTGAAGAAAAGGGAATGCTTGCACACTTCTGGTTTGAGTGTAAATGAGGAAAACCATTATGAAAACCGAAATAGAGATTTCTCAATAAATTTAAAATCAAACTACCATATAATACAGCAATTTCACTATTGGATATATATATTTAAAAACAAATGAAATCAGAATGAGAAATATTTGCACTTCTATGTTGTTTGCAACACTCTTCACAATAGCCAAAATATAGAATCAACAGTTCAACATCTAATGAGTAAATATTGACAATGTAGTATATATACACAATGGAATACTATTTATCTTTTAGAAAGAAAACTCTATTATGTTCAATCACATGGATTAACCTGGAGGACATTATATTAGTCCTCCAGGAACAGGAAGATTAAAATTTTATGATTTCACCTATTCATGAATGATATAAAACTTAAGTTAACTGAAGTAGAGAGTAAAACTGTAACCACAAGACGCCAAGGTATTTAGAAGAAAGAGGGCTTCAGAAAGATGTTTGTCAAAGAATACATAATTATAGTAGCATAGAAGTAATACATTCAAAAGACTGATTGTACAACATGGTGTCTACAGTTAATAGTAATGCGTTTTTGAAAAATGCTAGGACAATGTCATGTGCTCTCACCATAAAAATGTTAACTGTGTGAGGTAAAGCATTAATTACCTAAAATTAAGCATTTGACAATGTATATATATACTTCAAAACATGTTTTACAGAATACATGTTTTATCTATCAAGTTGAAAAATATATATTTGAAACATTAGAGAAGTATACCGATTTTTTCAAATAGTCTCTGTCTTTGTCATTAACTTGGCTAAATAGTATCAAAAATATATAGTTTTGTGCTGTTTTTGTCATTTAATTTTTCAGTCATAACCATAGGAGCTCTGACATTTAACAGCATGTTCTTAACGCAGTACCATGCACAGGAGGAGCCAATGTACACTAGGGTTTTTATTTTAAGCTTGGGACAGCAGGAGTTTCTGGTGCTAATTGCAATGGTATGAAAGACATTAAAAGGGCAGGTGTTGTTTATGTTCTCGACTGGCCACTGTTTAAACACAGTAAACAAATTTGCATGCAAAATAACAGGAAATGTTTTAATCTGAAAGCTGTTATAACCTTGTCTCCAAAATTTTTCCAGAGAAAATGACCAAAGAATTGCCTACAGTGAGGTGACTAAAAATAAAAACTGTAGACTGAACTTCACCCACTTCAAAAATTATACAACAGCAAAACCTTTCTCCAAATTGTAATATCAGTATGAAAAATAAACATTTCAAATTTCTAATCAACAGAGTACATTTTATTATTTTTCAACATTTAACATTTACACTTAAAAATAGGAGTCTGTATAAAAATGTAAGTTGTGCTATATCATAAAAAATTAAATTTAGAATACTTCCACTCTCTTTTAAATATAATTGATAAGATATATTGTATAACAAATATGCTTGCCACACTTTGTGTAAGAATCCAGTAAGATTCTTCTTTTACAAAGAAGAACAATGTTAACTGATTTAATTATTTCACAGTGTATGTCTCTTATTTTAATTAACTAATCTGAAAGTTATATTGGTAAGCAAATTCTCCACTTAAAACCCATTTTTTAGCACATTAAAAATAGCAACTTTTGGCCAGGGGTGGTGGCTCATGCCTGTAATCCCAGCACTTTGGGAGGCTGAGGAGAGGGGATCATGCAGTCAGGAGTTTGAGACCAGCCTGGCCAATATGGTGAAACACCGTCTCTACTAAAAATACAAAAGTTAGCCGGGCATGGTGGCGCATGCCTGTAGTCCCAGCTACTTGGGAGGCTGAGGCAGAAGAATCACTTGAACCCGGGAGGCAGTGGTTAAAGTGAGCCAAGATTCACGCCACTGCACTCCAGCCTGGGTGACAGAACGAGACTCTGTCTCAGAAAAAAAACAAAAACAAACAAAAAAAAACTTTCTCATCAGAACCTACAAAATACCATGTAAAATAACATGGTAGGAAGACAAGTGAGTCAATTGTAGCTGTAACACAGAAAAAGAAGGAGAAGCGCTGTGATGCATACATACTTGAAATGAATATATGACAAACAAAACTGAAGATAATTAAAAAATAAAGAAGCAGAATTTCTGTTTAAATTCAGCAAGAGTGAGCTTTGCATCCTGGGAAAAATGTCCTCTCAACATGAGGAATCAATGTTATTTCTTCTCCATTGATATTTTCCATTCTGACTTAAAGTTATAAACTAACTCCAGGAGGAATACTTATGGCTTATCATGAAGCATCTGCTACACAGCAAGCACTGCCATGTTTGTTTGTTGCATTTATATACAAAAACATCCTCTTGACTTATGGAAGCCTTCCTAGTACTTACCTGAACAAACTTGCTCAGTAAATAAATTAACTTATGACAATTTTCAAAATAGAGAAGAACAATAACTAAGTGAGGTTATATAGGGTTCTCCAAGTAAAAGAAATAAATGAAATCTTCTAACTAAATAAAATATAACTTAATACACTAATCGTGGAATTACATCTAAAAATCATTTTGTGTACACTACTAAATTTCATAAAAATTATTCTTATAATCCATGACCAGCTCACATAATGTATACTTCATAAACTACAAAACAATATATATAATATATATATAAATATATATATATATATATATAAAGAAAATTATGGGTCTTGAATTGAGTACCAGGCAAGTAAAAACAAAGAAATTTCATGGGGAGATTCTGAACCATAAGATGTAAGATTTTACAGTAATGAATTCAATACAAACCAGAGAGTATAGATTTGCTTTCCAGATTTTTGAGGTTTTTGGTTTTCTAGTAGTCACCTTATTACAATAATTTGTTTTGTTCTAATAATTTTTTTCTGAAAATAGGTACAAACTCATAATTACACAAACACACTTACTTCATCATTTTCTTACACCTAAGGTATAGCTTGAGTAATATATATGTATATTTAACCCTATGTAAATCAAAACTAAAAGTCTGTATGGGGCTACCCCCTTTGTGTCCCCTCCCTTTGAATGGGAGCTCTGTTTTCACTCTATTAAATCTTGCAACTGCACACTCCTCTGGTCCGTGTTTCTTATGGCTCGAGCTGAACTTTTGCTCACCATCCACCACTGCTATTTGCCGCTGTCATAGACCTGCCGCTGACTTCCACCCCTCCGGATCCAGCAGGGTGTCTGCTGAGCTCCTGATCCAGCGAGGCACCCACTGCCACTCCCAGTTGGGCTAAAGGCTTGCCATTGTTCCTGAACGGCTAAGTGCCTGGGTTTGTCCTAATCGAGCTGAACACTAGTCACTGGGTTCCACCGTTTTCTTCCATGACCCACAGCTTCTAATAGAGCTATAACACTCACTGCATGGCCTCAAGACTCTATTCCTTGGAATCCGTGAGGCCAAGAATGCCAGGTCAGAGAACAAGAGGCTTGCCGCCATCTTGGAAGCAGCCCACCACCATCTTGGGAGCTCTAGGGCAAAGACCCCTGGGTAACATTTTGGTGGCCACGAAGGGACCGCCAAAGCGGTGAGTAATATTGGACCACTTTCACCTTGCTATTCTGTCCTATCCTTCCTTAGAATTGGAGAAAAATACCAGGCACCTGTCAGCCAGTTAAAAATGACTAGCGTGGCCGCCGGACTTAAGACTCAGGTGTGAGACTGTCTGGGAAAGGACTTTCCAACAACCCCCAAAGCTTCTGGGTTGGGACCATTGGTCTGCCTGGAACCAGCTTCCACTTTCAATTTTCCTGAGGAAGTCGAGGGCTGACTAGAGGCAGAAAGCTGTCATCCCGAACTCCCGGCGTTAGCCAGTTGAGATCATGGTGCAGCCAGAAGTCTCTACTCAACAGTCTCCTATGCATGCACCCCTACCTTTCCTTCTGACCCATATCTCCTGGGTCCCAACTATGACTTTCTTGAAAGTGTAGCCCCAAAATTCTCCTTACCTCTGAATCTACCTCCTCTGATCCCTGCCTCCTAGGTACTAATGGTTCAGACTTTCATTTACTCTAGCAAGTTGTATCTCCAAAGGGATGTAAGGAAGCTCTACACTGCGTCCTTAGGCCCCTAGGCTATGAACCCAGAGAGTCTTGTCCCTGGTGTCCCTCCCAATTTAAGCATACAGCTCTCAGCATGGGAAGTTATGTAGGACCTGTTCCCCACCACCCTTGCCAGGGCCCCAAGTTTGTAAAGAGCTATGAGAAAAGAGAGAGAGAGACAGAGAGGAGAGAGAGAGAGAGAGACAAAGAGGGAGACAAAGAGAGAGAAGGATAGAAGTAGTAAAGAAAAAACAGTGTGCCCTATTCCTTTAAAAGCCAGGGTAAATTTAAAACCCATAATTGATCATTGAAAGTCTTCTTTGTGACCCTATAACACTCCACATACCAACTTGGTTGTCAGTGTAAACAAGGGCATGTGAAATGCAAAAGCACTGAGGCCACTGACAACCCATAGCCTTCCTATCAAAAATTCTTAACCTAGTAACCTATGGATGGGACAAATGCATTCAGTCAGTAGCGGCACTGCTTTGCTAAAAGTAGAAAAACTTTAGAGGAAACCTCATTGTGAGCACACCTCACCAGTTCAGAGCTATACCAAGTCAAAAAAAAAAAAAAAGAAAAAAGGTAACTTACTAACTGAAATCTTAAAGTATGGGACTATTCTGTTAGAAAAAGGTGATTTAACATTGACGACTGAAAATTCCCTTAACCCAGCAGATTTCCCAACAAGGGATTTAAATCTTAATTACCATACAAATGTCCAACCAGACCTAGGAGGAACTCCCTTCAGGACAGGACAACAGATGGTTCCTCCCAGGTGATTGAGAAAAAAAACAAACACAATGGGTATTCAGTAATTGAGGTAAACTCTTGTAGAAGCAGAGTTAGGAAATTGCCTAATAACTGGTCTGCTCAAACGTGCAAGCTGTTTGCACTCAACCAACCAAAAGTACTTACAGAATCAAAAAACTCTATCTCGGTCCTGACTCAAAAGTTTACCCACACCCTCTCTGAAGTGAATTTGCATATGAACTGTTGTTTGTAGGAATGCATCTTGATGGGGCAGCTGGGTTGTTATGAAATACTCAGGAACCCAGCCTAGCTCTAGAACGCACCTATGAGTGCAAAGGCAATGTTGAGCACGCTGGTAAAGGACCACTAGAATCCAGCAGCCCAGACCCTTTTCTTTGTGGTCAAGAAAGGCGGGAAAACAGGTGCAGGACTGCTACATCGGTAAATGTAACTAATCCAATAAGCAGAAGTCCATGGGTGGTTACACACCCTGGAAAGGAATAAGCATTAGGACCACAGAGGATGCTGTAGGACTAATGCTCATCGGAAAACGACTAAGGGTACTAGCATCCTTATTTTTTTTTTCATATGGGAAACATTCCCTCCAAGGCAAAAATGCCCCTAAGATGTATTCTGGAGAATTCGGCCCAGTCAGAGTGTATGCACCTTTTTCCCTGTCAGACTTGAAGCAAATTGAAATAGACCTAGGTAAATTCTCAGATAATCCTGATGGCTATATTGATGTTTTACAAGGGTTAGGACAATCCTTTGATCTGACATGGAGAGATAAAATGTTACTGTTAGATCAGACACTAACCCCAAATGAGAGAAGTGCTGCCATAACTGCAGCCTGAGAGTTCGGCGATCTCTGGTATGTCAGTCAGGTCAATGACAGTATGACAACAGAGGAAAGAGAATGATTCCCCACAGGCCAGCAGGTAATTCCCTGTGTAGACCCTCATTGGGACGCAGAATCAGAACATGTAGACTGGTGCTGCAGACATTTGCTAACTTGCGTGCTAGAAAGACTAAGGAAAACTAGGAAGGAGCATATGAATTGTTCAATGATGTCCACTATAACACAGGGAAAGGAAGAAAATCCTACTGCCTTTCTGGAGAGACTAAGGGAGGCATTGAGGAAGCATACCTCTCTGTCACCTGACTCTATTAAAGGCCAACTCATCTTAAAGGATAAGTTTATCACTCAGTCAGTTGCATACATTAGAAAAAAACTTCAAAAGACTGCCTTAGGCCTCGAGCAAAACTTAGAAACCCTATTGAACTTGGCAACCTCGGTTTTTTATAGTAGAGATCAGGAGGAACAGGTGGAACAGGAGAAATGAGATAAAAAATAAAAGGCCACCACTTTAGTCATCGCCTTCAGGCAAACAGACTTTGGATGCTCTGGAACACGGAAAGCCTGGGCAAATCGAATGCCTAATAGGGCTTCCTTCCAGTGTGGTCTGCAAGGACACTTTAAAAAAGATTGTCCAGATAGAAATAAGCCACCCCCTCGCCCATGTCCCTGATGTCAAGGCAATCACTGGAAGGTCCACTGCCCTAGGGAATGAAGGTCCTCTGAGTCAGAAGCCACTAACCAGATGATCCAGCAGCAGGACTGAGGGTGCTCGGGGCAAGCGCCAGCCCATGTCATCACCCTCACAGAGCCCCGGGTATGCTTAACCATTGAGGGCCAGGAGGTTAACCATCTCCTGGACACTGGCGTGGCCTTCTCAGTCTTACTCTCCTGTCCCAGACAACTGTCCTCCAGATCTGTCACTACCTGAGGGGTCCTAGGACAGCCAGTCACTAGATACTTCTCCCAGCCACTAAGTTGTGACTGGGGAACTTTACTCTTTTCACATACTTTTCTAATTATGCCTGAAAGCCCTACTCCCTTTTTAGGGAGAGACATTCTAGCAAAAGCAGGAGCCATTATACACCTGAACATAGGAGAAGGAACACCCATTTGTTGTCCCCTGCTTGAGGAATTAATCCTGAAATCTGGACAATAGAAGGACAATATAGGCAAGCAAAGAAAGCCCGTCCTGGTCACCGACTTAAACTAAAGGATTCCACCTCCCTTCCCCTACCAAATGCAGTACCCTCTTAGACCCGAGGCCCAACAAGGACTCCAAAAGATTAAGTATCTAAAAGCTTAAGGCCTAGTAAAACCATGCAATAGCCCCTGCAATACTCCAATTTTAGGAGTACAGGAACCTAACAGACAGTGCAGATTAGTGCAAGATCTCAGGATTATCAATGAGGCTGTTGTCCCTCTATACCCAGCTGTATCTAACCCTTATACTCTACTCTGCTTTGCCAAATACCAGAGGAAGCAGAGCGTTTTACAGTCTTGGACCTTAAGGATGCCTTTTTCTGCATCCCTGTACATCCTAACTCTCAATTCTTGTTTTTCTTTGAAGATCCTTCGAACCCAACATCTCAATTCACCTGGACTGTTTTATCCCAAGGGTTCAGGGATAGCCCCCATCTATTTGGCCAGGCATTAACCCAAGACATGAGCCAGTTCTCATACCTGGACACTCCTGCCCTTCAGTATGTGGATAATTTACTTCTAGCTGCCCGTTCGGAAACCTCGTGCCATCAAGCCACCCAAGCGCTTTTAAACTTCCTGCTTGCCTTGGCCAGTACCACCACAAGGATTCCCAAACCAAAGATAGCTCTGCTTACAGCAGGTTAAATACTTAGGGCTAAAATTATTCAAAGGCACTAGGGCCCTCAGTGAGGAACGTATCCAGCCTATACTGGCTTATCCTCATCCCAAAACCCTAAAAGCAACTAAGAGGTTCCTTGGCATAACAGGCTTCTGCCAAATATGGTTTCCCAGGTACCATGAAACAGCCAGGCCAGTATATACACTAATTAAGTAAACTCAGAAAGCCAATACCCATTTAGTAAGATGGACACCTGAAGCAAAAGAGGATTTCCAGGCCCTAAAGAAGGCCCTAACCCAAGCCCCAGTGTTAAGCTTGCCAACAGGGCAAGGCTTCTCTTTATGTGTCACAGAAAAAAAACAGGAAAAGCTCTAGGAGTCCTTACACAGGTTCAAGGGACCAGCTTGCAACCCGTGGCATACCTGAGTAAGAAAATTGATGTAGTGGCAAAGGGTTGGCCTCGTTGTTTATGGGTAGTGGTGGCAGTAGCAGTCTTAGTATCTGAAGCAGTTAAAATAATACAGGGAAGAGATCTTGCTGTGTGGACATCTCATGATATAAACGGTATACTCACTGCTAAAGGATACTTGTGGCTGTCAGACAACCGTTTGCTTAAAAATCAGGCTCTATTAACTGAAGGACTAGTGCTGTGACTGCGCACTTGTCCAACTCTTAACTCAGCCACATTTCTTCCAGACAATGAAGAAAAGATAGAACATAACTGTCAACAGGTGATTGCTCAAACCTATGTCACTCAAAGGGACCTTCTAGAGGTTCCCTTGACTGATCCCTACCTCAACATGTATATTGATGAAAGTTCCTTTGTAGAAAAAGGACTTTTAAAAGCAGGGTATGCAGTGGTCAGTGATAATGGAATACTTAAAAGTAATCCCCTCACTCCAGGAACTAGCGCTCAGTTGGCAGAACTAATAGCCCTCACTCGGGCATTACAACTAGGAAAAGGAAAAAGGGTAAATATATATACAGACTCTAAGTATGCTTACCTAGTCCTCCATGCCTACACAGCAATATGGAGAGAAATGGAATTCCTAACTTCTGAGGGAACGCCTATCAAACATCAGGAAGCCATTAGATTATTATTGGCTGTACAGAAACCTAAAGAGGTGGCAGTCTTACACTGCTGGGGTCATCAAAAAGGAAGAGGAGGAAATGAGAGGAGACCTGCAAGCGGATGTGAGCCAAAAGAGCCGCAAGGCAGGACCCTCCATTAGAAATGCTTATAAAACACCCCTAGTATGGGGTAATCCGCTCCAAGAAACCAAGCCCCAGTACTCAGCAGAAGAAACAATGGGAAACCTCACGAGGATATAGTTTCTTCCCCTCAGGATGGCTAGCCACTGAAGAAGGAAAAATACTTTTGCCTGCAGCTAACCAATGGAACTTACTTAAAACCCTTCACCAAACCTTTCACTTAGGCATTAATAGCACCTGTCAGATGGTCAAATTATTATTTACGGCCAGGCGTGGTGGCTCACGCTTGTAATCCCAGCACTTTGGGAGGCCGAGGCGGGCGGATCACGAGGTCAGGAGATCGAGACCACAGTGAAACCCCATCTCTACTAAAAATACAAAAGATTAGCTGGTGGTGGCCTGTGGTCCCAGCTATTCCGGGAGGAGCTGAGGCAGGAGAATGGCGTGAACCCGGGAGGCGGAGCTTGCAGTGAGCTGACATTGCACCCCTGCACTCCAGCCTGGGCGACAGAGCGAGACTCCATCTCAAAAAAAAAAAAAAAATATATTATTTACTGGACAAGGCCTTTTTAAAACCATCAAGCAGATAGTCAGGGCCTGTGAAGTGTGACAAAGAAATAACCCCCTGCACTGCAGGCCATACATTTCAACCCATGTATCTTTAACATCCTTGTTAAGTTTCTCTCTTCCAGAATCAAAGCTGTAAAGCTACAAATCATTCTTCAAATGGAGCCCCAGATGCAGTCCATGACTAAGATCTACCACGGACCCCTAGACCAGCCTGCTAGCCCATGCTCCGATGTTGATGACATCAAAGGCACCCCTCCTGAGGAAATCTCAACTGCACAACCCCTACTATGCCCCAATTCAGCAGGAAGCAGTTAGAGCAGTCATCAGCCAACCTCCCCAAACAGAACTTGGGTTTTCCTGTTGAGAGGGGGGACTGAGAGACAGGACTAGCTGGATTTCCTAGGCCGACTAAGAATCCCTAAGCCTAGCTGGGTAGGTGATCGCATCCACCTTTAAACACAGGGCTTGCAACTTAGCTCACACTCAACTAATCAGGTAGTAAAGAGAGCTCACTAAAATGCTAATTAGGCAAAAACGAAATAGCCAATCATCTATCACCTGAGAGCACAGGGGGAGGGACAATGATCAGGATATAACCCCAGGCATTTGAGCCGGCACCCGCTACCCCTTTGGGTCTCCTCCCTTTGTATGAGAGCTCTGTTCTCACTCTATTAAATCTTGCAACTGCCAAAAAAAAAAAAAAATCTGTAGGTATGTGTTTGCAGGCATAGTGGCCACATGTTCAAAGAAAAATAGATAAAAAATTAAAAAAAATATTTACTCAGGACCCAGATATGTATAGATCTTATTTACATTCCTATATGATTTTTATTATGACCACAAAAATGACCCTATAATAAATAACAATTTACTTTTACATTTCAAAATAACTAAAAGTGTAGATTTGGATTGCTTGTAATTCAAGGAATAAATGTTGAAGATGATGAATCCCTCATTTACCCTGATGTCATTATTACATATTTTATGCTGGTATCAAAATATGCTCTACATGGCAGAAATGTATCTACACACTGTGTACCCATAAAAGTTAAGAAAAATAAGTTTAAATTTGTCAAGGCGAAAAAAAAGTTTAAATAAGAATAAAAGTATAAAAATTTAACCTACAATATTCTTTAACTTACTTGCAGGTTAAAGCCACTGAAAAAAGAGATTACTAGAGATGTTATTCCGCTCTTACCAAATAGTAAACTGTTGCCATCTCTTACCTACACCCTTGAGTAAAGTGGGAGAGGTTAAAGTGAGTGGCATAGTAACACTTCATTGAATGTACAATAGACTTAACATGTCAAAAATGTTTAAAAAATTAAGTTTACATATAATCTAAAAATTTATGAATGTACTGCATTACATAAAAGCACAATATAATACATCACTAATTTAATTTTAACTAAAATTTTTAAATGTTTTTCTCTCACTATAATGCACAAAAATATATTACTCAGAACACCTACGTCATACATCATTCAACATTGTAAGTTAACCACAAAAGGCCTCTCCATTTAGATTTTTATCATGCATTTTATATTTTAATATCCTTTCTCTTTTATGAAAAAAGTCATAAATAATGCCCACCTAATAAAAAAGAATCTCTCATATCGCTGATGCAGCAACAATTGATCACATGCTTTCACATGTAAAGTAGGAATGAAGAGCATGAAGTAATTTGAGAGGTGAATTACGTCCTTATTTGCCTTTCAAAGAGTCTGTAATTTTTTTCAATATTGCAATGTTAATTTTTTTGATATTTTAAGTATACAAAAAGTATACTTCACCGGGCGCGGTGGCTCACGCTTGTAATCCCAGCACTTTGGGAGGCCGAAGTGGGAGGATTGCTTGAGTCCAGGAGTTTAGAATCAGCCTGGGCAACACTATCTCTAGAAAAACAAAATTCAAGGTCAAGGCTGGTGGCTCATGCTTGTAATCCCAGCACTTTGGGAGGCTGAAGTGGGAGGATTGCTTGAGTCCAGGAGTTTAGAATCAGCCTGGGCAACACTATCTCTAGAAAAACAAAATTCAAGGTCAAGGCTGGTGGCTCATGCTTGTAATCCCAGCACTTTGGGAGGCTGAAGTGGGAGGATTGCTTGAGTCCAGGAGTTTAGAATCAGCCTGGGCAACACTATCTCTAGAAAAACAAAATTCAAGGCGAGGCTGGTGGCTCATGCTTGTAATCCCAGCACTTTGGGAGGCTGAAGTGGGAGGATTGCTTGAGTCCAGGAGTTTAGAATCAGCCTGGGCAACACTATCTCTAGAAAAACAAAATTCAAGGCGGTAGCGGTGGCTCATGCTTGTAATCCCAGCACTTTGGGAGGCTGAGGCGGGCTTGATCAATGAGACAGGAGATCGAGACCACGGTGAAACCCGTCTCTACTAAAAATACAAAAAAAAAAAAATTAGCTGGGGGTGGTGGCAGGTGCCTGTAATCCCAGCTGCTTGGCAGGTTGAGGCCGGAGAATCGCTTGAACCCAGGAGGTGGAGGTTGCAAAGAGCTGAGATTGCACCATTGCACTCTAGGTTGGGCAACAGAGTGAGACTCCATTTCAAAAAAAAAAAAAAAAATTCAAAAATTAGCCAAAAGTGGTGGCACATGCCTGTAGTCCTTGTTACTTGAGAGGCTGAGGTGGATTGCTTGAGCCCAGGAGTTCAAGTCTGCAGTGAGCTATGATTGCAACATTGCATTCTAGCCTGGGTGACAGTGATATCCTGTCTCTTAAAAAAATAACTTAATAATAAAACTTGATTATATATATTAAAAAAATTATCTTACACTCAACTGTGATAACCATTTAAAGGCTTTGTGACATTACTCACATCTAGGGTTTCTCGACCCTATGATTTATGTTTAGAAAAGTTTAAGGTGTTCTCAAGAGCATTGTCATGTCTTTTAGGTTTGTAGAATTTCTCTCCAGTATGATTTGATAACTTATTAAAAACTTTGCCACATTCTTCACATTTGCAGGGTTTCTCTTCAGTATGAATTATCTTATGTTCAGTAAGGTTTGAGGACCAGTTAAAAGCTTTGCCACATTCTTCACATTTGCAGGGTTTCTCTTCAGTATGAATTATCTTATGTTCAGTAAGGTTTGAGGACCAGTTAAAAGCTTTGCCACATTCTTCACATTTGTAGAATTTCTCTTCAGTATGAATTATGTTCAGTAAGGTTTGAGGACCAGTTAAAAGCTTTGCCACATTCTTCACATTTGTAGAATTTCTCTGCAGCATAAATTATCTTATGTTCAGTAAGGTTTGAGGACCAGTTAAAAGCTTTGCCACATTCTTCACATTTGTAGGGTTTCTCTTCAGTAAAAATTGTTTATTAAGAATTGAAGAATGCTTATGGCATTATTCACATTTGTAGGGTTTCTCTCCCATTGAATTACCTTGTTTGGCAAGAGTTGAGGACTAACTAAAGGCGTTGCCACCTTCTTCACATTTGTAGGGTTTTTCTCCAGTATGAATTTTCTTATGTCTAGTAAAGTTTGAGAATTGATTAAAAGTATTGCCACATTCTTCACATTTCTAGAGTTTGTCTTCAGTATAAACTATCTTATGTTGAGTGAGGTCTGAGAACCAGTTAAAAGCTTTGCCACAGTTTTTATATTTGTAGGGTTTCTCTTCAGTATGAATTATGTTCAGTAAGGTTTGAGGACCAGTTAAAAGCTTTGCCACACTCTTCACATTTGTCAAGTATCTCTCCAGTATGAGTTATCTTATATTCAGTAAGTTTTGAGAAGCACTTAAAAGTTTTGCCAAATTATTCACATTTGTAGGGTTTCTCTCCAGTATGAATTATCTTATGTTCAGCAAGATTTGAGGACTGATTAAAAGCTTTGCCACATTCCTCACATTTGCAGGGTTTCTCTTCAGTATGAATTATTTATTAAGAATTGAAGAATGCTTATGGCATTATTCACATTTGTAGGGTTTCTCTCCCATTGAATTACCTTGTTTGGCAAGAGTTGAGGACTAACTAAAGGCGTTGCCACCTTCTTCACATTTGTAGGGTTTTTCTCCAGTATGAATTTTCTTATGTCTAGTAAAGTTTGAGAATTGATTAAAAGTATTGCCACATTCTTCACATTTCTAGAGTTTGTCTTCAGTATAAACTATCTTATGTTGAGTGAGGTCTGAGAACCAGTTAAAAGCTTTGCCACAGTTTTTATATTTGTAGGGTTTCTCTTCAGTATGAATTATGTTCAGTAAGGTTTGAGGACCAGTTAAAAGCTTTGCCACACTCTTCACATGTGCAGGGTTTCTCTCCAGTATGAATTATCTTATGTTCAGTAAGGTTTGAGGACTGGTTAAAAGGTTTCCCCATTCTTCACATTTGTAGTGTTTGTCTCTAGTATGAATTATCTTATGTTCAGCAAGATTTGAGGACCAGTTAAAAGCTTTGCCACATTCTATCACATTTGTAGGGTTTTCCTCCAGTATCATTTATTTTATGTGTATTTAAGGTATAAGGACTGGTTAAAGGCTTTGCCAAATTCTTTACATATTGAGGGTTTCTTTCCAATATGAATTATCCTATGTTTAGTAAGGCATGAGAAATGGCTAAAAGCTTTGCCACATTCTTCACATTTGTAGGGTTTGTCTTCAGTATGAATTGTTTTATGTCGAGTAAGGTGTGAGGACTGGTTAAAGGCTTTGCCACATTCTTCACATTTGTAGGGTTTCTCTCCAGTATGAATTATCTTATGTCTAGTAAGGTGTGAGGACCACTTAAAAGCTTTACCATTCTTCACATTTGTGGGGTTTCTCTCCAGTATGAATTATCTTATGTTTTCTAAGGTTTGAGGACTGGCTAAAAGCTTTGCCACATTCTTCACATTTGTATGGTTTCTCCCCAGTATGAATTGCTTTATGTCTAGTAAGGTGTGAGGATTGCTTAAAAGCTTTGCCACATTCTTCACATTTGTATGGTTTCTTCCCAGTATGAATTATCTTATGTTTTCTAAGGGCTGAGAAATGCTTAAAAGCTTTGCCACATTCTTCACATTTGTAGGGTTTCTCTCCAGTATGAATTAACTCATATTTTCTAAGAGTTGAGGAATTGTTAAAAGCTTTGCCACATTCTTCACATTTATAGGGTTTCTTTCCAGTATGAATTATCTTATGTTTTCTAAGTGTTGAGGACTGGCTAAAAGCTTTGCCACATTCTTCACATTTGCAGGGTTTCTCTTTAGTATGAATTGCTTTATGTCTAGTAAGGTGTGAGGACCACTTAAAAGCTTTACCACATTCTTCACATTTGTAGGATTTCTCTCCAGTATGAATTATCTCATGTTTTCTAAGGTTTGAGGACTGCTTAAAAGCTTTGCCACATTCTTCACATTTGTAGGGTTTCTCCCCAGTATGAATTATCTTATGTTTTCTAAGGGCTGAGAAATGCTTAAAAGCTTTGCCACATTCTTCACATTTGCAGGGTTTCTCCCCAGTATGAATTATCTTATGTTTTCTAAGGTTTGAGGACTGGCTAAAAGCTTTGCCACATTCTTCACATTTGTAGGCTTTCTTCCCAGTATGAATTGCTTTATGTCTAGTAAGATGTGAAGACTGCTTAAAAGCTTTGCCACATTCTTCACATTTGTATGGTTTCTTCCCAGTATGAATTATCTTATGTTTTCTAAGGGCTGAGAAATGCTTAAAAGCTTTGCCACATTCTTCACATTTGCAGGGTTTCTCTGCAGTATGAATTACCTTACGTTTAGTGAACATTGAAGAGAAGTTAAAAGCTTTGCCACATTTCTTATATTTGTAGGGTTTGTCTTCAGTATGAATTATCTTATGTTTAGTAAGGGTTGAGAACCATTTAAAGGCTTTGCCATGTTCTTCACATTTGTAGATATTCTCCCTAGTATGAATTCTCTTATGTTGAATTAAGTGTGAAAGCATGAAAAATGATTTGCTACATTTCATACATTTGTAAGTTTTCTTTTTGGTGTGTCTAATCTTATGTCTATTTGAATTTGAATATTTATGAAAGACTTTCATATATTTGTTACACTGAAATATTTTTCTCTGGGTAGTTGTCCTACGTTGTTTAAGTTTATTATAACATTCTTTGTGCATCTTACCCTCATTGGCACTTTTACAATCTTTTCTTAATCGTAAATTCTTATGTCCACACCTTGCATATGTTCCCAGTATTACTTCTTGGAAAGAATCTTTTGTGCTCTGATCTGACCAAAGGTCTTGTGTAAAATGAGAACTAATAACTGGCACAAATGAAAATAATAAATTATGTCACTTTCTAGACTCAGATGAATATACTTTACAAATCTAACCTACAAAATTATACAAACCACATAAGCAAGATGGCACAGCAAAATAAGACAGGGCCCTAATTTCTTCATAGACATATAAATATAACAAAAACATACTGACCAAAATATGTTTGTTGAAAATTTATAAATGAGTTAAGTGTGTAGAGTGCCCCAAGTAAGTACAATGCAAACAGCCACATAAAAGGAAAGAGAAGTCTGTTACAGTTTCCCAACTCAGCTCTTCCTGCTCCCAAAAATAACATAGTGTCTTTAGAAGTAAATTGCTGGCTGGGAATGGCAGCTCACACCTGTAATCCCAGCACTTTTGGAGGCCAAGGCAAGTAGATTACCTGAGATCAAGAGTTCAAGACGAGTCTGGCCAAAATGGAAAAACTCCATCTCTACTAAAAATTCAAAAATTAGCCAGGCATGGTGGCACACGTCTGTAGTCTCAGCTACTTGGGAAGCTGAGGCAATCACTTGAACTTGGGATGTAGAGATTGCAGTGAGATGAGATTATGCTATTGTACTCCAGCCAGCATGACAGAGTGAGACTCTGTCTCAAAACAAAAAAAGTAAATTGCCAACTCCTGGTTTCATTTCTGAAGACATATAAAACAGTGGTACATACATATTTATTTCTGGCTTCTAGGGGCCTTTCCAGACGGTTTTTGTTTCTCATGACACAAAGTGCTGAAAGAAATGGTGGCATACTTTAAAATGACAGCTTGAGGCCGGGCACGGTGGCTCAGGCCTGTAATCCCAGCACTTTGAGAGGCCTCGGTGGGTGGACCATGAGGTCAGGAGATCGAGACCATTCTGGCTACTGGCTAACACGGTGAAACCTCATCTCTACTAAAAATACAAAAAATTCGCTGGGTGTGGTGGCGGGCAACTGTAGTCCCAGCTACTCGGGAGGCTGAAGCAAGAAAATGGCATGAACCTGGGAGGCAGAGCTTGCAGTGAGCCGAGATCATGCCACTGCACTCCAGCCTGGGTGAAAGAGCGAGACTCCATCTCAAAAAAAAAAAATAAATGAATAAAATAAAATGACAGCTTGAATCTGCTGAAACCAAAGTTAAATGTTACAGCAGCAGAGAACGTAGTACCACACAAAAAAATAGATGATTACTACTGAGAAGAAACATGAATAACATCCTTTACCTAAAAAAAAACAAAAACACAAAATTTCAAACAAGATGCATTCTAAGAACATGTTTGACATACTCCCAGAATCTCTAGCCAAGACAATTGGTTTCAGACTTCCAGGACAAGGCTACATTTTGAAGACTGTAACTGGTAGCTTTTTTGATGTACAAATTTTAATTAACGATTACAATGTATATGGAATATTAGGGCAACATGGTCCAATCAGAAAAAGTATAAAATTTTTGGAAAACAACCATAAAACAATGAAGATTAATAAATTAATTTTTAAAATTTCGAATAAATTAATACTGAATAAGACACATAGGAACACAGACCACTATAAAAAATTTTAAAAATGAGGATACCTCTTCCCCTAATGGCGTGAGGAGAAAATGGCTTGCTATTCACCTAAGCCAGAAAACTCTGCAATATCATGCTAAACAAGAGGTTCATAAGGGCTAATCTTATATAAGACAAAATAAACTTTAAAGTAACAGCAGTTAAAAAAAACAAAGAGGGACATTATACAATGGTAAAAGGTCTTGTACAACAGGAACATATCACAATCCTAAACATATATGCACCTAACACTGGAGCTCCCAAATTTATAAAACAATTACTAGTAGACCTAATAAATGAGATAGACACCAACACAATAATTAATAGTGAGGACTTCAATACTCCACTGACAGCACTAGACAGGTCATCAAGACAGAAAGTCAACAAATAAACAGTAGATTTAAACTATACCTTGGAGCAAATGCACTTAACAGATATATACAGAACATTCCATCCAACAACTGCAGAATATACATTCTATTCAACAGTGCACAAAACTTTCTCCAAATAGACCGTATAATAGGCCACAAAATGAGCCTCAATAAATTTAAGAAAATGAAATTATATCAAACACTCTCTCAGACCACAGTGGAAAAAAAGTGGAATTCAACTACAAAAGGAACCTTCAAAACCATGCAAATGCAGGTAAATTTAAAAAACTGCTCCTGAATAATTATTGGGTCAAATATGAAATCAAAATGGAAATTTAAAAATTCTTCAAACTCAACAACAAAAGTGATACAACCTATCAAAACCTCTACGATACAGCAAAGGAGGTGCTTAAAGGAAGTTCATAGCCCTAAACACCTACATCAAAAAGTCTGAAAGAACATAAAACGACACTCTTGTTCACACCTCAAGGAACTAGAGAAACAAGGACAAACCAAATCCAAACCCAGAAGAAGAAAAAAAAAATAATCACAATCAGAGCAGAATGAAATGAAACTGAAACAAACAAACAGAAACCAAAAGATAAATAAAACAAAAACCTGGCTCTTTAAAAAGATAAATACAATTGATAGACCATTAGCAAGATTAACCAAGAAAAAAAGAAAATCCAAATAACCTTAATAAGAAATGAAACAGGAGATATTACAACTGACAACACAGAAATACAAAAGATTATTCAAGGCTATTATGAACACCTTTAAGTGCATTAACTAGAAAACCTAAAAGAAATGAATAAATTTCTGGAAAAATGCAAACCACCCAGCTTAAATCAGGAAGAATTAGATACCCTGAACAGACCAATAACAAGCAGAGATTGAAATGGTAATTTAAAAATTGCCAAGAAAAAAATGTCTAGGACCAGACAGTATGGAGCAGAATTCTATCAGACATTCAAAGAAGAATTGATACCAATTCTATTGACACTATTCCACAAGACAGAGAAAGAGGGAGCCCTTCCTAATTCATTCTATGAAGCCAGCATCACCCTAATACCAAAACCAGGAAAGGGCATTAATCAAAAAGTAAAACCACAGACTGATGTCCCTGATGCAAACAGATGCTAAATTCTTAATAAAATACTAGCTAACTGAATCCAACAACATATCAAAAACAGAATCTGTGATCAGGTGGGTTTCATACCAGTGATGCAGGGATGGTTTAACAAATGCAACTCAATAAATGTGATACACCACATAAAATGAAATAAAAACAAAAATCACATGATCATCTCAATAGATGCAGAAAAAGCATTCAACAAAATCCAGCAACGCTTTATGATTAAAACTTTTAGCAACATTGGCATACAAGGGACATACATCAAGGTAATAAAAGCCATCTATGACAAACCCAGAGCCAACATAATACTGAATGAGAAGTTGCCCTCAGAGGACTGGAACAAGACAAGGATGCCCACTTTCACCACACTTCTTCAAGATAGTACTGGAAGTCTTATCCAGAGCAAGCAGAAAAGAGAAAAAATAAAAGGCATCAAAATTGGTAAAGAGGAAGTAAAGCTGTCACTGTTTGCTGATGATATTTACTTTGAAAACCCTAGACTTTTCAAGAAAGCTCCTAGAAGTGATAAAATAATTCAGCAAAGTTTTCAGATACAAAATTAATGTATACAAATCAGTAGCTCTTCTATACACCAACAGCGATGAAGCAGAGAGTCAAATCAAAACTCAACCCCTTTTACAATAGCTGTGATAGAAAAAAAAATTTAGGAATATACCTAACCAAGGAGGTAAAAGACCTCTACAAGGAAAACTACAAAACACTGCTGAAAGAAATCACAGATGACACAAATAAATGGAAACACAGTCCATGCTCATGGATGGGTAGAATCAATATTGTGAAAACGACCATACTGCCAAAAGCAATCTACAAATTAAATGCAATTTCCATCAAAATACCACCGTCATTCTTCACAGAATTAGAAAAAATTATTCTAAAATTCATATGGAACAAAAAAAGAGCCTGCATAGCCAAAGCAAGACTAAGCAAAAAGAACAAATCTGAAGGCATCACACTACCTGACTTCAAACTATACTATAAAGCCATAGTCACAAAAACAGCATGGTACTGGTATAAACATAGGCACATAAACCAATGGAACAGAATAGAGAACCCAGAATAAACCCAAATATTATAGCCAACTGAACTTCGACAAAGCAAACAAAAACATAAAGTAGGAAAAGGATACTCTTTTCTTTTTTTCTTTTTTGAGATGGAGTCTTGCTCTGTTGCCCAGACTGGAGTGCAGTGGTGCGATCTTGGCTCACCACAACTTCTGTCTCCTGGATTCAAGCAATTCTCCTGCCTCAGCCTCCCAAGTAGCTGGGATTACAGGTGCTCGCCACTGCACCCGGCTAATTTTTGTATTTTTAGTAGAGATGGGGTCTCACCACATTGGCCAGGCTGGTCTCAAATTCCTGACCTCATGATCCACCCGTCTCAGCCTCCCAAAGTGCTGGCATTAAAGGCATGAGCCACCGCGCCTGGCCAGGGACTCTTTTCAACAAATGGTGCTGGGATAATTGGCTACCCACATGTAGGAGAATAAAACTGGATCCTCATATTTTACTTTATACAAAAATCAACACAAGATGGATTAAGGACTTAAATCTAAGACCTGAAAGTATAAAAATTCTAGAAGATAACATTGGAAAAACCCTTTTAGACACTGGCTTAGACAAGGATTTCATAATCAAGAACCCAAAAGCAAATGCAATTAAAACAAACATAAATTAGGGAGGGTTTTCTCTCTGTCTTGTGGAATAGTGTCAAAACAGGGACTTAATTAAACCAAAGAGCTTTTGCATGGCAAAAGGAACACCAGAGTGAACAGACAACCCACAGAGTAGGAGAAAATCTTCACAATCTATACACCTGACAAAGAAGTAATATCTGGAATCTACAATGCACTCAAACAAATCAGCAAGAAAAAAAAAACAGTCCCATCAAAACTGAGCTAAGGACACAAATAGTCAATTTTCAACAGAAGATATACAAATGGCCAAGAAACATATGAAAAAATGCTCAACATTGCTAATGGCCAGGGAAATGCAAATCAAAACCACCAAAGGATACCACCTTACTCTTGCAAGAATGGCCACAATAAAAAAAAAAAAATCAAAAAACACTAGATATTGGTGGGGATGCTGTGATCAGGGAACACTTCTACACTGCTGATGGGAATGTAAACTAGTACAACCACTATGGAAAACAGTGTGGAGATTCCTAAAGAAGTAAAAGTTGTACTACCATTTGACCCAGCAATCCCACTACTGGGTATATACCCAGAGGAAAAGAAGTCATTATATGAAAAAGATACTTGCACACACATTTATAGCAGTGCAATTCACAATAGCAAAATCATGGAACCAACCCAAATGCCCATTAACCAATGAGTGGATAAAGAAACTGTGATATATATATATATAATGGAACACTACTCAGCCATAAAATGGAATAAATTAATGGCATTCACAGCAACATGGATAAGATTGGAGGCTATCCTTCTAAGTGAAGTAAATCAGAAATGGAAAACCAAACATCATATGTTCTCACTGATATGTGGGAGCTAAGCTATGAGGATGCGAAGGCATAATAATAATACAGTGAGGCCAGGCCTGGTGGCTCATGCCTGTAATCCCAGCACTTTGGGAGGCCGAGGCGGGCAGATCAAAAAGTCAGGAGATCGAGACCAGCCTGGCTAACACGGTGAAACCCCGTCTCTACTAAAAAATACAAAAAAATTAGCCAGGCGTGGTGGCAGGTGCCTGTGGTCCCAGCTACTCGGGAGGCTGAGGAAGGAGAATGGCGTGAACCCGGGAGGCAGAGCTTGCAGTGAGCCGAGATCCTGCCACTGCATTCCAATCTGGGTGACAGAGCAAATACTCCATCTCAGAAAAAAAAAAGAATGATACAGTGGACTTTGGGGACTTGGGGGGAAGAGTGGGAGGAAAACGAGGGATAAAAGACTACAAATAGAGTGCAGTGTATACAGCTCAGGTGATGAGTGCATAAAAATCCCACAAATCACCACTAAAGAACTTACTCATGTAACCAAACACAACTTGTACCCCAATAACTTATGAAAAAATAAAATAAATAAATAAAAATAAAGTAGTACACAGGTTACTTGAAGATGAAAAAAAAAGCTTTCCAAATTTTGATGTAATAAAAAAAATTCTTAATCCATAATACTTGATCAGAAATTATTTTACTTTAAAAAACAATAAAAAATAAAGACTTTCCAAAATGAAAGGTAAGGGTGTTCATCACCACTAGCACAGTTAAAAAAAAAAAAAAAAAAGCTACATGTTGGCCAGGCACAGTGGCTCATGCCTGTGATCCTACACCTTTAGGAGGCCAAGGCAGTCGGAAAACTTGAGACCAAGAGTTCAAGATCAACCCCAAAACAGAGTGAGACTGTGCATATATAACAAGAGAAATGCTAAAATGAGTCTTTTATGTTGAAAAATAAAATGATGATAGACAGCACCAAAAAACCATATATAAATACATAGCTTTCTATTAAATGTAAATATACAGGCACATATAAAATTTCTTACTATAATAGGCATAATACCCTTAAAATTCTTCTATAGAATATAAAAACAAAATATAAATCTGCATAAATCTGAATACACAATATAAAATAATTTGCAATATTAATAACTGGAAAATATAGAAATAGTTTTTGTATTCAATTGAAGTTATGAGAGTAAAACATGATTTAACCTTAAGATGTTTCACATAATCTCCATTTTTCAACATAACTACAAAAATTTTATAGAAACTATGCAAAACAAAATAAAAAAAATAAGCAAAGCATGCCACTACAAAATTAAACAAAAAATAGTTAAACAAGAAATGAGAAAAAACATGTAAAAAAAAAAAAAAACATAAAACATAACAATGAAACTGGTATGTAACTTTATTTCTTTTCTTTTCTTTTTCTTTTTTTTTTGAGATGGAGTCTCACTCTATTGCCCAGGGTGGAGTGCAGTGGCACGAGCTCAGCTCACCACAACCTACGCCTCCGGGTTCAAGTGATTCTCCTGCCTCAGCCTCCCAAGTAGCTAGGACTACCGGCACGTGTCACCATGCCTGGATAATTTTTGTATTTTCAGTAGAGACGGGGTTTCATTATGTTGGCCAGGCTAGTCTCAAACTCCTGACCTCGTGATCCACCCACTTCGGTCTCCCAAAGTGCTGAGATTACAGGCATGAGCCACCGCACCTGGCATAACTTTATTTCTTTTTTCTTTTTTTTTTTTTTTTTGAGTTGGAGTTTCGCTGTTGTTGTCCAGGCTGGAGTGCAATGGTGCAATCTCGGCTTACGACAACCTCTGCCTCCCGGATTCAAGCGATTCTCCTGCATCAGCCTCCCGAATAGCTGGGATTACAGGCATGCGCCACCATGCCCGGCTAATTTTATATTTTTAGCAGAGATAGGGTTTCTCCATGTTGGTCAGGCTGGTCTCGAACTCCCAACCTCAAGTGATCCGCCCGCCTCAGCCTCCCAAGGTGCTGGAATTACAGGCGTGAGACATCACGCCTGGCGTAACTTTATTTCTTTAAGAAATCATTTTAAATATAAACTTATTAAACTATTTAATAAAAAGAAATGTAATTCCAGGACTTTGGGAGGCCAAGGTGGGCTGATTACTTGATTCCAGGAGTTTGAGAACAGCCTGAGCAACAAAGCAAAACCCTGTCTCTACCAAAAAAAAAACCCCAAAAAACTAGCTGGGTTTAATGGCATGGGCCCGTAACCCAGCTACTTAAGAGGTTGATACTAGAAGATTATCTGAGTTTGAGAGGCTGAGGCTGCAGTTCACTGCCATGATTACACCATTGCAAACCAGCCTGGTTGACGGAGTGAGACCCTATTTCATTAATTAATTAATTAAAAGGAAAAGAAAGAAGATGTCTGAGTGGCTTAAGGAAAAAAGCATGCAATATGTTCCTACAAGAGACCAATTTTAGCACTGAGTCAAATAGTCTGTAAGTAACAGAATTTAAAAAAATCTATATTTCATGCAAATAGTAGCCACAATTGGGTGAGGTAGTCATAATTATATTGGGCACAATATGCTTTAAGTCAAGTACCAGTATGAGACAAAGATTTATCAATCAAATGGGTCAATTTACCAGGAATCTATAACTATTATATTTATATGTACAGGTATGTATAACAACAGGGCTCCAAAATATATAAATATTGACAAAGGTAAATGAAGCAAGAAATACATAGCAACATAACAGTTGCAGACACTGAGATCCCATTTTCAATAATAAATAATATAAAATTCATATAAAAGATTAAGAAAACAGAAAATGTGGCCGGGCGCAGTGGCTCACGCTTGTAATCCCAGCACTTTGGGAGGCCGAGGCGGGCGGATCACGAGGTCAGGAGATCGAGACCACGGTGAAACCCCGTCTCTACTAATAATACAAAAAAAAAAAACAAAAAAAACTAGCTGGGTTTAATGGCATGGGCCCGTAGCAACACTACTTAGAGGTTGATACTGAAGATTATCTGAGTTTGAGAGGCTGAGGCTGCAGTTCACTGCCATGATTACACCATTGCAAACCAGCCTGGTTGGCAGTGAGACCCTATTTCATTAATTAATTAATTAATTAATTAATTAATTAATTAATTAATTAATTAATTAATTAATTAATTAATTAATTAATTAATTAATTAATTAATTAATTAATTAATTAATTAATTAATTAATTAATTAATTAATTAATTAATTAATTAATTAATTAATTAATTAATTAATTAATTAATTAATTAATTAATTAATTAATTAATTAATTAATTAATTAATTAATTAATTAATTAATTAATTAATTAATTAATTAATTAATTAATTAATTAATTAATTAATTAATTAATTAATTAATTAATTAATTAATTAATTAATTAATTAATTAATTAATTAATTAATTAATTAATTAATTAATTAATTAATTAATTAATTAATTAATTAATTAATTAATTAATTAATTAATTAATTAATTAATTAATTAATTAATTAATTAATTAATTAATTAATTAATTAATTAATTAATTAATTAATTAATTAATTAATTAATTAATTAATTAATTAATTAATTAATTAATTAATTAATTAATTAATTAATTAATTAATTAATTAATTAATTAATTAATTAATTAATTAATTAATTAATTAATTAATTAATTAATTAATTAATTAATTAATTAATTAATTAATTAATTAATTAATTAATTAATTAATTAATTAATTAATTAATTAATTAATTAATTAATTAATTAATTAATTAATTAATTAATTAATTAATTAATTAATTAATTAATTAATTAATTAATTAATTAATTAATTAATTAATTAATTAATACTGGGAGGCTGAGGCAGGAGAATGGCGTGAACCTGGGAGGTGGAGCTTGCAGTGAGCCGAGATTGCTGCACTCCAGCCTGGGTGATAGAGCAAGACTCTGCTCAAAAAAAAAAAAAAAAAAAAAAGAAGTGTATGCCAGTATCTGTTTTCTGGTGTGTTCTCAGGAAGCTTACGATCATAGTGGAAAGTGAAGAGAAACTGGACATATCACATGGTAAGAGATAGAGCAAGTGTGAGGTAAAAGAGCCAAGTTCTTTTAACATAGTTTCTCCAAACTATACAGATATTTGTGTGTCCCCAATATGGAAAAGCAGTCAGATTGTGGAGTCCCTTATATGCCATGAACACGACTTTGGCTCTCATTGTAAACTTGAAGGGAAATCATCAAAACGAAAATAGAATCCTTAGAGAATTTTAAAGCATAAGACAGAAGATGCCCTATGTGAGAGCAAAATTTAAAAAAATCTCAGTCTTCCCAGAAACTAATTCCTTTGGAGCACAGCTTCACAGGTCACCTTTTGAGAACTGGCTTTCTCTTTGACCTCTAGACCTCTCATCCATGTTGTTTGTTGTATTCACTCTCACATACCTGGGGGTTTAGTTACCATCTCATGTCTCTTCATATTCCAAGGCTCTTTCCCTTGCTTCAGACAACTTATCAAGTTTAGCTTAGAGACAGCAATACCTGTTTTATTGAAAATAAATAACATAAATATTGCTCATATTCCCCAAATAATGTGCTCATTAAAGAGAATGTACTAGAATATTGTAGTAAATTGATCCCTCAATACTAATTTATAACATAAATTTCTAAATATTTAGAAAATATTTTCAATTTGTACAGTCCCTTAATTTTACTACCTGGTACTACTGAATCAAAAATTGGTGGTGACAATGAGATTTTAAGGTGTGGCAACTATATTTTATGCCACTAATTTCTTCAATTTTCACTAATCTAGAGTGAAAAATGCAGATCTGCTCAGAAATGTGGAAAGTTCAGGTAAAAATGAAACATCTTTAAAAAATTCCTTTCTGGCCAGGCGTGGTGGCTCACACCTGTAATCCCAGCACTTTGAGAGGCCAAGGCAGGCGGATCACCTGAGGTCAGGAGTTCAAGACCAGCCTCAACATGGAGAAACCCCGTCTCTGCTAAAAATACAAAATTAGCCGGGTGTGGTGGTGCATGCCTGTAATCCCAGCTACTCGGGAGGCTGAGGCAGAAGAATTGCTTGAACCTGGGAGGCGGAGGTTGTATTGAGCCGAGATCATGCCATTGCACTACAGCCTGGGCAACAAGAGTGAAACTCTGTCTCAAAAAAAAAAAAAAATTCTTTTCTACACTTACAAGTCCCTGTTTTCAGAAAACAGGTATCTGAAACTTATTTATGCTAAGCATAAATCACCAAAACACATTCTACAGAAAAGAGAAATGAAACCTATAGAATATAATAGGAATGGTTTAATTAAAATCATCCTTACCCAGGAACACCAGGTTTCTGTAGTTCTCTAACATAACATCCCTATATAAATTCTGCTGAGCCGTGTCCAGGCATTGCCACTCCTCCAGAGAGAATTCTATGGTCACATCCCTAAATGTCAATGATCCCTGAAAAACACAACAAAGATACATATATATTTCCCAATTGGCCATGGACAGAATTTTTAATTTGACTCAATGTGAAATGAGAGAGTAAAGAGAACAGGTTCTAACTTACAGGGATGACTGAACATATTCAATAAAATAATTTTCAACACAGAAATATTCTCGGCCAGGCGCGGTGGCTCACCCCTCTAATCCCAGCGCTTTGGGAGGCTGAGGGGGCAGATCAAGAAGTCAGGAGATCGAGACCATCCTGGCTAACATGGTGAAACCCCGTCTCTACTAAAAATACAAAAAATTAGCAGGGCATGGTGGCGGGTGCCCGTAGTCCCAGCTACTTGGGAGGCTGAGGCAGGAGAATGGCGTGAACCTGGGAGGTGGAGCTTGCAGTGAGCCGAGATTGCTGCACTCCAGCCTGGGCGACAGAGCTAGATTCTGTCTCAAAAAAAAAAAAAAAGAAAGAAAAAGAAATATTCTCTAATGTATTCTCAAACTCTGAGAAAAAAGAATGGCATAAGATCCACAACACCAGCGTAGATGGATACTTTTCTGGATAAGAAAGTATAAAATTAAGGGCATGATAACAAACATGTACATTTTTGAGTGCTATTTTTAAATCATACAGACTAAGTCTTGTACATTTTTCAGACCAAAAAGACATGTTGAGTTAGAAGACACCTCTCAAATTTTAATGTGTACAATTAACTGGAGATCTTGTTACACATATTTATTTTAGAAGATCTGAAATAAAGTCTGAGTTTCTGAATTTGACAAGCTCACCAGTAATGCCTGTTTTTGGCCCCAAAAGAATCTTTTGTCAAACATTCAGCAAGTGGAGGAGCCTGTATTTTTCCCAGTTTTTCTGGCCTACAAACAAAGACAAGAGCCCTCATTTTCCAAAGATAGATATATGCAGAGAAAATCTAAGAAAGGCACGTGCCAGATTAAATGTGATCATTGGTGCACATCAGCTACATAAAGATACTTAATAACGAGGAGAAAAATAGTTAACTCTATAGTGAAAAAATCTGTCAGATAGTTTTTTTTTTTTTTTTTTAGATAGTTTCTCTCTTGTCACCAAGGCTGGAGTAAAGTGGCGCAATCTCGACTCACTGCAACCTTCGCCTCCCGGATTCAAGTGATTCTCCTGCCTCAGCCTCCCAGGTAGCTGCGACTACAGGCGCGTGCCACCACACCCAGCTATTTTTTGTATTTTTAGTAGACACAGGTTTCCCAATGTTGATCAGACTAGTCTCAAACTCCTGATCTGCCTGCCTCAGCCTCCCAAAGTGCTGGGATTACAGGCGTGAGCCACGCGCCCAGCCCAGAGAGCTCTTTAACCAAGTCAATCATTAACATCAACTGCAGTAGGACAAATTTTTATGATATGCTGATGCACACAGAAGGACACAACATTACTGCTGTGATATTGCTCCCCCAAAGTAAATTATAATCTGAATTTAACCATAAAGAAACATCAGTTTATGCAAACGTCAAGACACAGATAACTCCCATTTTTTGTAATTTTTAATAACCATTTCAAGCAGACTTTCTTTAGCACACTAGAGAGCAGGTATCTCCTAATCATTTTTTCAGAACTTTTTTTTTTTTTTTGATATGGAGTCTCACTCTGTTGCCCAGGCTGGAGTGCAATGGTGCGATCTCAGCTCACTGCAACCTCCACCTCCCGGGTTCAAGCGATTCTCCTGCCTCAGCCTCCCGAGAAGCTGAGATTACAGGTGCCCCACACCACGCCTAGATATTTTTTGTATTTTTAGTACAGACAGGGTTTCAGCGTGCTGGCCAGGCTGGTCTCGAACTCCTGATCTCAGGTGATCCACCTGCCTTGGCCTCCAAAAGTGCTGGGGTTACAGGTGTGAGCCACTGTAACTTACCTTTAAAAAGCATTTTCTTAAAGCTGTTCTGCATAGAGCTAATGGAGAACACAGATGGAGCCTCAACATTACATGTTCTACTTTTTCCGTAAGGACCCCAGCTTTTCCCCAATAGGAATCTTGAGTATCCACAACTTTCCATATTCAACAACCACAAGTGAAACATTTTTTTGTTTGTTTGAGACAGAGTCTCGCTCTGTCACCCAGGCTGGAGTGCAAGGGCACCGTCTCGGCTCACTGCAACCTCCACCTCCCGGGTTCAAGCGATTCTCCTGCCTCAGCCTCCTGAGTAGCTGGGATTACAGGCGTGTGTCACCACGCCCGGCTAATTTTGTATTTTTAGTAGAGACAGGTTTCCCAATGTTGATCAGACTAGTCTCAAACTCCTGATCTGCCTGCCTCAGCCTCCCAAAGTGCTGGGTTACAGGTATCAGCCACCGTGCCTGGCCACAAGTGGCACATTTTTAACGTTGCAGATCATAAATTCATCATTAGAGTCCTGCATGGCATATAAAAATCCATGATGTAGAGAATGTAGAGAAGGCACTGGTATATAGGAAAGAAATTATTTTTCAAAGATTCTTGACTATCATAAGAATTTTAAAAAGTAGTTAAAACAAACTCATTAGGGACGAAAAGCACAAGTAGAGAAGTAAAGTTTTGCAAGGACTAAACGCATGGCATTCCAGGAGGCAGAGTGGACATGACTCTTCATTTGAAAAATGTTTAGCTGAAAAAAAAGCCATTTTTTTTCTCTTTATCCTCTTTCTCTTGGATTCCTTCTCAGATAAGATTCTCTGGACAAATTATACACCTGCATCTTGAGAATATGCCTTTAAAGGTGTCACCACTATCTTCTTACCTGCTACCACCACACCCACAGGCAGAAGGACCAAGACCATCCATTTCTTTTTCTTTTTTTTTTTTTTTTTTTTTTTTTTTTTTTTTTTTGATATGGAGTCTCACTCTGTTGCCCAGGCTGGAGTGCAATGGTGCGATCTCAGCTCACTGCAACCTCCACCTCCCGGGTTCAAGCGATTCTCCTGCCTCAGCATCCCAAAGTGCTGGGATTACAGGCGTGAGCCACCGTAACTTACCTTTAAAAGCATTTTCTTAAAGCTGTTCTGCATGAGCTAATGGAGAACACAGATGGAGCCTCAACATTACATGTTCTACTTTTTCCGTAAGGACCCCAACTTTTCCCCAATAGGAATCTTGAGTATCCACAACTTTCCATATTCAACAACCACAAGTGAAACATTTTTTTGTTTGGTTGAGACAGAGTCTCGCTCTGTCACCCAGGCTGGAGTGCAATGGTGCGATCTCAGCTCACTGCAACCTCCACCTCCCGGGTTCAAGCGATTCTCCTGCCTCAGCCTCCCAAAGTGCTGGGGTTACAGGTGTGAGCCACTGTAACTTACCTTTAAAAGCATTTTCTTAAAGCTGTTCTGTA
>JAKGGE010001230.1:0-40212 GCA_023748175.1 Hoolock leuconedys
AAAATTATAAAGATGAAAAACCTATCAGTGGTGGCCATGGGGTTTATCCAACAAGCACAAGGGATTTATCAAGGCAGTGAAACTAGTATGCATAATACTGTAATAGTGGTTGCATGCTTGCTTTGGTCTGAATATTTGTGTTGCCAAAAAATTCATCTGCTGAAATACCAAGGTGATGGTATTAGGGAGAAGGTGGGGTATTCGGAGAAAGACTAGATCATGAGAACAGAGTCCTCATGAATGGGATTAGCGTTTTTATAAAATAGACTCCACAGAGATCCCTTACCCCTTCTTACATATGCATAGGGAAAAGGCAGCTGTCTATGAACTAGGGAGCAGGTCTCCAGCAGACATGAACTCTGCCAGCACCTTGATCTTGGACTTCCCAACCTCCAGAATGTGAGAAATAAAGTTAAGTGCTTGTTTATAGCTTCTCACCCAGTCCACACTATTTTTGTTATGGAAGCCCAAACGGACTAAGACAATGGCACGAGGCATTTGTCAAAACCCATAGATCTTTACAGCACAAACAGTGAAGCTTAATGTATGTAAAGTCTAAAAGTAACTTAAGAAGGTTGGAGAATCATGGGACAGAATGTAGAATGTTACACACACACAAACCTAGCTGTATTATACATGTATGAAACCACCACAGTGATGCAAGTGGGGGGAAAGTTATCATATTTGGGTTCTTCATCAAAGAAATATATATTTTATAAAGTATATGTCTTCCAGACAAGTTTGTAAAATAGTTGAACATTTGATAACCATTTATTTAATTTTTTAGATATCAATGCCATTGGGTTTTTGTTTAATAAAAAGTCATTTTCCTTTAAAATGCATATTGAATTATTTAGAGAGGAAATGGTATAATGCGTTAGATTTGCTCCATGTTATTCCAGATGCTGATATGCAGATAGGCGAGTCTCTAACTGGAACTAGATTTGCTGTGCATTTAAAGTTGTTCATGCTGGGTATCAAGTATCCTGGGTTCATTACATTAGTTTCTATTATTCTGTATGTGTGAAGGCTTTCCCTAATAAAACTTTTTTTATCATAAATATGCCATGAAAAGTGAAATCCTAAATGAAACTGACCACTTCGTAGAAATAAAATAAATCAGTAACCAAACTGATCCAAAAAGAAAAAGAAAACTTTAATTAAACTATACAAACTGAAACTGTACAATATTCAAAGCTCAAGCCACCCTCAGACATTCCAGGTTAGGCAGTTTTGGAGGCCAATTCTACCAAATGATCAGGAAAAACTAACCACCATGTTATATCAACTCTTCCAGAACACACAAATGATTGACAATTGTTCAATTCATTCTCCCAGACTAGCCCTCCTGGATTCAAACCCAGATGAGGACCACATCCCTCTACTGATGGAAAAAGAAAACATCAAGTAAGCTCCCTTAAATAGCAGTAAATACCTACTAAATTATAGCATATTAAACAAATAAACAGGCTCTGCCCAAAGAAATAACATATGATTTAACATCAGAAAAAAAAACGGTTTCATTGTAATTCCTTACATACAAAATGGAGGAGAAAAAATTTGATCCTGTCAAAGGGTACAGAAAAAGCTTTTAAAAGAAATTTAATATGAGTTCATGGACAAAAGAAAATATTTAACCAATATTCAAAGAGAACTTCCATTTCCTAAAATCAACAGCAAACATAGTTTAAATGTGAAACATTTGAAGAATTATCATTCAAGTAGATGTAGGCTATTATCTTTACATTTGAAATCAGAATTGAGACACAAAGAACTATAAGTATCAAAATGAGTAAGTGGTGTGAGTATTGGAATAACATGTAATGTTTAGTGAT
The DNA here is from genome assembly GCA_023748175.1 of Hoolock leuconedys. Lineage (NCBI taxonomy): Eukaryota > Metazoa > Chordata > Mammalia > Primates > Hylobatidae > Hoolock > Hoolock leuconedys. The sequence goes on from JAKGGE010001230.1 coordinate 1,836, forward strand.
AATGCACTTATTGATCTTGAAAATTCAAAGGAAAAGGTATGTGGAATATTCAAGTGCATGTGCCTTCTGATCAAGGTGTAAAACAGATTACTAGAGCAAAATGAAAATCTTCACCTCACGAAAGCAATAACTACAGCAATTAATAGACAATATGCCATTTGCAACAGCAACAAAATCCAAGAATTACCTGAAAAGAAGTCTAATAAAAATGTATAAGGTCTTTACAGAGGCAACTATCAAAGTATACTGACATATTCAGAAAAAAGAGCTTGAAATAAATAAAAGAGTACAACATATTCATTCATGGGGAACACAACAGTGTAAAAATGTAAACTCAGCTTAAATTATTTACAATTTAGTGCCTTACCTGTAGCCGCCAACATTACAAACAAATTTGGGTTGCTGTGCTCTGCTTCCCAAATCAACCCTAAAAAGTTATAGAATGGAAACAGAAAGTTAAAAACCAGTATCAGCAACAAAATCTATACAAGAAAACAGAGAAAGCCCAGGGTGAAACTGAAGACCTTGTTGAGCTGGTACTTGTGTTTGACACTTGCAGTGTCGGTTGGAGGGGGTTAGAGGCAGAGATTTTGGTGAGGTTTTTACCCTGCCTAGACGGCAGATGACGGAATGGGTAGAATAAAAGTTTTTACATTTCCACTTAACTTCATTGCACAATCTGAGGCAGCCCCTGAAAGCACGATGCCAAGAGCGCTAGTGTAATAGCAGGACACCAGGAAAATTCGGTTTGTTAAGGCAGTATGGCTCTAGAGTTCTGCTAATAACAACCCAAAACCCACAGAGTGGGAGAGGAATTACGATTTTAAATCTTATTTCAACAGAACACAAAGACTGGAATAGAAGAATAGGATATCAGAGTCAATCACGCATACTAAGGATAGGTATTAGTTCATAGAAATAAATATATATATTGCTACCTACATATATACTTGGAAGATATGTAAACCCTATTTCTTTGATTCAGAGAATAAATCATTTAGGACCAAAGGTTTGCCAAGTGTAGCTCTGGCTGGGGAGGAGCCCCGGTGGGAAGGTGTGTGTCTTCTCCCAGAGGTTACTACAACCAGGGGAGCTGCCGCCCCGCAGGGAACACCTGGCCTGGGACTCGCAGACATTCTGTACAAGGGGTGCAGCTGTGCGAATGCACAGAGGTGACAGAAACAGAGTATCTCCCACCCATTTCTTCATCAAACAGCAGGGGTGAGGAAGAGGACCCTCCTGAATGAGGACTGAGGGTCCACCCTCACCCACATGGAGGGACCACAGAATCCAGCTCAGTCCCTCTTGTCAGCCCTGGTACACACTGGCAATGATCTCACCCCGAGCACACCCCCTGCAGATGCCGCCCGGGCCGACTCAGAGTCAGGGCTTGGTCTGGGACAGGCACAGTGGCAGAGGATGGTGGTCCAGGCTCAGCCAGGCATCCAAGTCAGGACCTTGAGGGATGACCAAAGGCCCCCCCACCCCAAACACCTGTGACCCCACCACACTCTACAGCCTCAGGATCCCCATACCAACCCGTACCCCTACCACCAACACTAGCTTCATGCTTACCCTCACCCCCATCCAGATCCCCATCCAGGCAGAATCCAGTTCCACCCCTGCCACGGACCCAGGGAACTCACGGGGCCAGGATGTGACGCCACTGACTTGCGCACTGGGCATCAGAAGACGGCGAGATTCTCGCCCTGAGCAACGGCCTGATGTCGGCCGTGAGGGAAGTAAGGCCTGGCCTCGTGAGGAGTATGAGGGTAAATGCCGAGGGAGGACTGAGGCGGCCCTCACCAGACAGAGGGCCTCAAATAATCCAGCTGCCTCTGCTGCCGGCCTGGACCACCCCACAGGGGAGGACTTCCAGGCTGGGTCGCCACTACCTCACCCCGCCAACCCCCGCCGCTTTAGCCACAGGGAACTCTGGGGACAGAGCTTAATGTGGCCAGGGCAGGGCTGGTTAGAAGAGGTCAGGGCCCACGCTGTGCCAGGAGTCAAGGTCAGGACCCCGAGAGGGGACTGAGGGCAACCTAACCACCACCCTCACCACCATTCCCATCCCCCAACACCAACCCCACCCCATCCCTCAAACACCAACCCCACCCCATCCCTCAAACACCAACCCCACCCCATCCCTCAAACACCAACCCCACCCCCATCCTGGCAGAATCCGGGCCTTGTCCCTGATATCAACCCATAATGGAAGCTCCAGGAATAAGGCCAGCACGCCAGATCCGATGTTTACACTATGGCTAAGGAGTGGAAGGTCTGTCAGTCCGCACAGCCTTGGGAAACAGCTGGGGCAGCCCCAGCCTCCCTGGGAAGACAACGGAGTCCCTAGGGACTAGTACAGGACAGGGGCCCACTGTACCCCCTGTCTCAAACTGAGGCACCTTTTCATTCGGCCGCGGGAATCCTAGGGATGCAGACCCACTTCAGCAGGGAGTTGGGGCCCAGCCCTGCGAGGAGTCAAGGGGAGGAAGAAGAAGGAGGACTGAGGGGACCTTGGAGTCCAGATCAGTGGGAACTTTGGGCTGGGGAATCCTAGGCACAGTGGCCGAATGTGCCCCGTGCTCATTGCACCTTCAGGGTGACAGAAGGTTGAGGGCTGTGGTCTGAGACGTGGCACTTCAGGTTAGCAGAGGAAGGAATCCCAGGATCTGCCGGATCCAAGGTGTGCCCCCTTCGTGAGGACTGGGGATACCCCCAGCCCAAAGAGAATGGACGCCACAGAGTCTGGTTGCTCCTTGTTCTTAGCTCTGGGGGTCCCGATAAGGGACGGCCCTAAATGGCAATCTCATTTGTACTACAGGCAGGAGATTGGGGAACCCTCAGGGAGATAAGGTGTTGGTGTAAAGAAGAGCTGTCTGCTCATTTCAGGGGGTTGGGGGTTGACAAAGGGCAGTCCCCGGCAGGAGTAAAGATGAGTAACCCATAGGAGGCCATCATAACCTTCACCCTAGGACCAAAGGGGTCAGCCCTGGACAACGCACATGGGAGTGACAGGATGTGGCTCCTCCTCACTTTTGTTGCTAGATCTCAGTGGGGCGAGTTCCTTGTTTTCACAGGGTGACTCACATCAACACAGGGTCCACAGATGCAGTGGTCCTAGGACTACCAAACATCCAGGTGGGGAGCCTGAAGGAGGACTGAGGGTACCCCTAGGACAGAACTCAGACAGGGGCCCTGTAGAAATCTGCCTTGCCCATGCTGTTACCTCAGAGAGCCCAGACAGGGCTGTCAGCTGAGGTCTCTCCATTATCCTGGGATCATTGAGGTCAGGGAAGGGGAGAACTTGGTCTCAGGGGGCTGCACGCAGGTCAGTAGAGGGAGGGTCTCAGACCCTGCCAGGAGTGGAGGTGAGGACCAAGCAGGCTCCTCACCAAGGACACATGGACTCCAGTGAATTTGGACATCTCTCGTTGTCCTTCCTGGGAGGACTTGGGCATGTGTGGCCAGATGTGGGTGTCCTCATGGCCTTCTGTACCGTATTGGGGATGTGAGTTCTTGATATAAGCGTTGCTCAGGCCAGCAAAAGGGTGGGATTAGGCTCTACAATGAGAAAGGTAAGGGCCCTGAGTGAGCACAGAGGAGACCTTCCACCCCAATAGAGTGGGGAACTCACAGAGTCTGGCCATACTTGCTGACAGTTCTGGGAATCTGTGGCTGTGCTTGCAGTCTGCACCCGGACTGCCCGTGGATTTCTCTCCCAGGAATCAGAAGCTCCAGGAACCAGGCAGGGAAGCCTTGGTCTGAGTCAGTGTCCTCAGGTCACAGAGTACAGGGGGCTCAGATAGTGCCAATACTGAAGGATTGCCTTGAATGCAAACCAAGGGCCCCACCTGCCCCAGAACAAATGGGACTCCAGAGCGCCTGGCCTTACCCTCCCTACTCTCAGTGATGCAGCCTCAGCATGCGCTGGCCGGCTGTACCCTGAGGTGCCCTCTCACTTCCTCCTTCAGGTTCTGAGGGGACAGGCCGACAAGGAGGACCAGAGGCCCCCGGAGGAGCACTGAAGGAGAAGATCTGTAAGTAAGCCTTTGTTAGAGCCTCCAAGGTTCAGCTCAGTTCTCAGCTGAGGTCTCTCACACACTCCCTCTCTCCCCAGGCCTGTGGGTCTCCATTGCCCAGCTCCTGCCCACACTCCCACCTGCTGCCCTGACCAGAGTCATCATGCCTCTTGAGCAGAGGAGTCAGCACTGCAGTCCTGAAGAAGGCCTTGAGGCCCGAGGAGAGGCCCTGGGCCTGGTGGGTGCACAGCCTTCTGCTACTGAGGAGCAGGAGGCTGCCTCCACCTCCTCTACTCTAGTGGAAGTTACCCTGGGGGAGGTGCCTGCTGCTGAGTCACCGGGTCCTCCCCAGAGTCCTCAGGGAGCCTCCAGCCTCCCCACGCCCCTGTCAACTATACTCTGGGTAATCCGATGGGGACTCAGCAATCAAGAAGAGGAGGGCCGGGCACCTCCCCGGCGTGAGTCCATTACAAGCAGCACTCGTGGAAGGTGGATGAGTTGGCTCATTTTCTGCTCCTCAAGTATCGAGCCAAGGAGCCGGTCACAAAGGCAGAAATGCTGGGGAGTGTCGTCGGAAATTGGCAGCGCTTCTTTCCTGTGATCTTCAGCAAAGCCTCCGAGTACTTGCAGCTGGTCTTTGGCATTGAGCTGATGGAAGTGGACCCCATCGGCCACTTGTACATCCTTGTCACCTGCCTGGGCCTCTCCTATGATGGCCTGCTGGGTGACAATCAGATCATGCCCAAGACAGGCCTCCTGATAATCATCCTGGCCATAATCGCAAAAGAGGGCGACTGTGCCCCTGAGGAGAAAATCTGGGAGGAGCTGAATGTGATGGAGGTGTTTGACGAGAGGGAGTACAGTGTCTTTGCGGATTCCAGGAAACTGCTCACCCAAGATTTGGTGCAGGAAAACTACCTGGAGTACCGGCAGGTGCCCGGCAGTGATCCTGCATGCTACGAGTTCCTGTGGGGTCCAAGGGCCCTCGTTGAAACCAGCTATGTGAAAGTCCTGCACCATATGCTAAAGATCAGTGGAGGACCTCACATTTCCTACCCACCCCTGCATGAATGGGCTTTGAGAGAGGGGGAAGAGTGAGTCTGAGCAGGAGTTGCAGCCGGGGCCAGTGGGAGGGGGTCTGGGCCAGTGCACCTTCCAGGGCCCCATCCATTAGTTTCCACTGCCTTGTGTGACATGAAGCCCGTTCTTCACTCTTTGAAGCGAGCAGTCAGCATTCTTAGTAGTGGGTTTCTGTTCTATTGGATGACTTTGAGATTGACCTTTGTTTCCTGTTGGAATTGTTCAAATGTTCCTTTTAACGGATGGTTGAATGAGCTTCAGCATCCAGGTTTATGAATGACAGTAGTCACACATAGTGTTGTTTATACAGTTTAGGAGTGAGAGTCTTGTCTTTTATTCAGATTGGGAAATCCATTCCATTTTGTGAATTGTGACATAATAATAGCAGTGGAAAAAGTATTTGGTTAACATTGTGTGTGAATTAGCAATAACATACATGAGACAAAGAACTCAAGATATTAAAAGATAGTTAATTCTATTAAAAGATAGTTATACCTTGGTCTATTCTGTAAAATTAAACAAATATGCATACCTGGATATCCTTGGCTTCTTTGAGAATGCAAGTGAAATTAAATCTGAATAAATAATTCTTCCTGTTCACTGGCTCATTTCTTTTCCATGCACTCAGCATCTGCTCTATGGAAGGCCCTGGGTTAGTAGTGGGGATGCTAAGGTAAACCAGACTCACGTCTACCCATAGGGTTGTAGAGTCTAGGACCTGCAGTCATATAGTTAAGGTGGCGAGAAGTCCTGTAAGATGTAGAGGAAATGTAAGAGGAGTGAGGGTGTGGGACTCCTGAGAGTTGTGGAGTGTAAATGCCCTGAGCTGGAGCATTTTGGGCTTTGATAAACTGCAGTTCCTTCTGAAGGAGCTGACTCTAATGAAGCTGCGTGGGTCCACGGCCAGATTCTCATAGGGTGTGAGAAAAGCCTGGAATGGAAAGCAACTCTGAGCAGTTTCTTTCGAATGGGGGATGAACAGAGAGGAATCTCCACCACGGGCTGAGGTAGAGAATGGAAGGTGTCCTCTGCTTTTGTCCCACTGCTGTTGAACACAGCCCAAGATCTAGGTGATGGACACCCATCATCTGCAAGGGTTTCCTGAGCGATAAGGCTGAATTTCCCAGGAAGGGTGGCCCAGAAGCCACTGGCCAGGTGCTTTTCTGCCGGGCAGGGAGAGCCAGAGCTGACTCCATTAAAAAGGCATTCTAACTAGGTTATCTCAAGTGCAATTTGACCAATTGTAAGCACGGGCTAGATTTTGGATGGTAACAAAATGGATGAAAATAGTGGTTTGGGTGGGAAAGCAGCTGGGAGAGAGAGAAGCAGTTGGTCTTTGACACAGATGTGGGAGCTTTGAGCTGCACCTGGCTGGGCAAAACTGCACACCCAAATTTTGAGGTGCATTCTCTGAGAGGAAATACTTAACTGAATTTTATGGAAGAAGCTTCCTTCTTGGGCAATTATTCCATGTCCTATTGAGCTGTATATTCTCTGGTAAGTCCTGGAGAACAACGACAGCAACAACAAAATCCCAGAGTGTTAGGGCCTCGGGTTAAAAAATATTGGAAATAACAGCCATCCGCCATTTGTTAAACTTCTAATTTATACCAGGCCCGGAGCCAGGTGCTTCACCTGCGTTGCATACACTCCAACTGTCCTACTAGACAGACCTTATCACATCTGCTTACAGATGAAGAATCCAAGGCTCACAGGGTGTGTGAATTGGGATATAAAAACAGGGTATTTCCTGGGTATTTCTCGGGATCATGTGGCTAGTAAGAAACAGGGCTGGAACCAGTCCCGTGTTCTGAATTCCTTTAGAGCCCATGCTGTTCCCACTTCTCCCAGCCCGAGGCTGACCTCCTGACAGGTACTTCATCTTCTCAGCACTGTGCCATGTCTCTCAGGTGACAAGAAGGAGGACCTTGAGGCCAGCATAATGAAGCAGGCCTGGAGAACGCGACAATGAGACTCAAACACCATTTGGGGCTGGTGTGGCTGGGTTCCCTGAGAGCTGACACTGGCAAGATGTGTTCATTTCTGTCCAGCCCCAGCACTTTCAGCATTACAGCACATTTCCCCGGGTCACTTCCATGTGTCCTGTCTGACTCCGGAACCTACCTGGCCTGCTGATCAGCTCCTCACTGGTCCCCACAGAACAGCCCAGAATCCCCTGCTCACCTCCTGACAGGGAGCATTCCTTTTCCCTGTGGAAGTCCTCTGGCTGTCCCATCTCTCACCCAGGAAGCCATATGACATCAAAAACCCTTTTGATATAAAAATTCACATGGGGACAGTGACGTTTAGACACCTGGTTAGCACTCTGGTTGTCTTCAACACACTCTCTAATTGTTTTCTGAAACGGCTGAGTAGTCTGTTTTGCCATATTATCTAAGGGTTCTTGTGTGATGTCACCCTGAAGTTAGAGGAATTTGGAACCACCTTGATACTTGAAATCGGACTTTCACAGGGCGTCCTTTTGGAATTCGCCTCTGAATACATGCACAGATAAATGGTCAAAGAGCAAACCATCCCTCATGAGTATTAGATGAGAAAAACCTTGGGAAATCCCAGTGGAACGAACATCTACTTACTGAGGCTGAATTCCTAAATTTCTGGAGTCCTCCAGGAGTTTAAAAACGATTCCTTGAAAACATGTCAACTCTAATGAAAGATGAATAATTAAGCAGCCTTCTGTTTCTTGTCTGTTTACCTGCTCCATGGGAAAATACTGGCCTTTATTGTGCCTACAGGCACCTGATAGGTGTTCAGGCTTGTGGAGGGTAGCGGAAATTCACAGGTTAACATTTTGACCGGGAATCAAATGGAGGAAAAATGCTCAGCCTACTAAGGATTAAAGGGTATTGCAAAGGGAAGGCTTCCTGCTGAGACTTTCAAGATTCTTGGGCAGTTAGTTGGGATCGTATATTTGAAAACATCAGTCACATATTTGACACTGGAAAAGCTGGAGAATGTCACGGCAAATTTGGCCTTCTCAGAAACTCCTCCTAGAAATGAGAAGGGTAGTGTAATACCAGATAATCACAGTCGTTTTCGTTGAGCACCTACTATGTAACGGTTTATGGGGGAGGGTATAGTACTCACACACGTTTTGTCTTTGTCTCCTTCCTGGACACATGGGAACAGTAAAGTCCTTGCAGTTAGGATGGGTCACGTGATATTTCCTTTATACCAATATAGGAGCAGAAGCATTGTTTGTCACATCCAGGCATGTGGGAGCCAGTGTGCCATTTCCACGCTTTCTCTCCGCTTTCACTAGCAAACATGGCAGCTTCATCTTGAGATGATGGAATCACAAGGTGGAAGCAGCTTGGATTCCTGGGTCCTGTGAGAGTGGAGAGCTCCTGGCAAACCGCATCAGACCTTATTTGCACATAAAATAAACTTGCGTTGCGGCAAGCCATTCATTGTTGTTCTGTTGCAACGGCTAGCACTTACTGACACTGACATGGCTAGTATCTCTGTTTGTCCGGTTTAAATATTTTTTATTTAAAATGTAGTATTGTATATATTCTTATTGCAAAAATTATAGAAATGCAGATAATTCACAATTTTCCCCTTTACAAATCTCCTCCACATTTAACAACACCCCCGCTGCCCCCGCAGAGGTCACCACAGTTAACAGTGTTGTGTATTATTTTACTGCTGACTCTAGGCTTTTCACTGACAGATAAACTATAACAATATATTGTTTTTATTTAATATACAAGAACAATGACATACATATTGATATTCTTTTATCACTTTATAAAATGGATGTAGGATCTTTCCACAACAGTAGATAGATAGATTGATAGATAATAAGATAGATAGATAGATCTCACTTTGGAAACCACTTTCTATAATTCTAAAGTAGGCATGCACCATAGTTAATTAAACTATTTCTTCCTAATGGACCAGCAAATTGTTTCAAATTTGCTATATGATAAATACAATAAAATCAACATCTCTGAATATGAATTTTTAGGCAAACATGGTTTTCTTATAAGAAGGATATATTAACATGGACATTGGGTTAAAGTGAAAGGGTGAAAATAGTTTAACATTTAAAATATTTCTAAAATGTTATTACGAAAATGCTATACCAATTCAAATTCTCATAAAAATCACAATTGATTTAAAAGATTAGACGATGGTAGTTTCTTTTGCTGTGCAGAAGCTCTTTAGTTTAATTAGATACCATTTGTCAATTTTGGCTTTTGTTGCCATTACTTCACGAGGTATTTTACACACGAAGTCCTTGCCCATGCCTGTGTCCTCAATGGTATTGCCTAGGTTTTCTTATAGGGTTTTTATGGTTTTAGGTCTAACATTTAAGTCTTTAATCCATATTGAATTAATTTTTGTATAAGGTGTAAGAAGGGATCCAGTTTCAGCTTTCTACATATGGCTAGCCAGTTTTCCCAGCACCATTTGTTAAATACAGAATCCTTTCCCCATTTCTTGTTTTTGTCAGGTTTGTCAAAGATTAGATGGTTGTAGATATGTGCCATTATTTCTGAGGGCTCTGTTCTGTTCCATTGATCTATATCTCTGTTTTGGTACCAGTACCATGCTGTTTTGGTTACTGTAGCCTTGTAGTATAGTTTGAAGTCAGGTAGTGTGATGCCTCCAGCTTTGCTCTTTTGCCTTAGGATTGACTTGGCAATGTGGGCTCTTTTTTGGTTCCATATGAACTTTAAAGTAGTTTTTTCCAATTCTGTGAAGAAAGTCATTGGTAGCTTGATGGGGATGACATTGAATCTATAAATTACCTTGGACAGTATGGCCATTTTCATGATATTGATTCTTCCTACCCATGAGCATGGAATGATCTTCCATTTGTTTGTGTCCTCTTTTATTTCGTTGAGCAGTGGTTTGTAGTTCTCCTTGAAGAGTTCCTTCACATCCCTTGTAAGTTGGATTCCTAGGTGTTTTATTCTCTTTGAAGCAATTGTGAATGGGATTTCACTCATGATTTGGCTCTCTGTTTGTCTGTTATTGGTGTATAAGAATGCTTGTGATTATTGCACATTGATTTTGTATCCTGAGACTTTGCTGAAGTTGCCTATCAGTTAAGGAGATTTTGGGCTGAGACGATGGGTTTTCTAGATATACAATCGTGTCATCTGCAAACAGGGACAATTTGACTTCCTCTTTTCCTAATTGAATATCCTTTATTTCCTTCTCTGGCCTGGTTGCCCTGGCCAGAACTTCCAACACTATGTTGAATAGGAGTGGTGAGAGAGGGCATCCCTGTCTTGTGCCAGTTTTCAAAGGGAACGTTTCCAGTTTTTGCCCATTCAGCATGATATTGGCTGTGGGTTTGTCATAAATAGCTCTTATTATTTTGAGATATGTCCCATCAATACCTAATTTATTGAGAGTTTTTAGCATGAAGGGCTGTTGAATTTTCTCAAAGGCCTTTTCTGCATCTATTGAGATAATCATATGGTTTTTGTTGTTGGTTCTGTTTATATGCTGGATTATGTTTATTGATTTGCATATGTTGAACCAGCCTTGCATCCCAGGGATGAAGCCCACTTGATCATGGTGGATAAGCTTTTAGATGTTCTGCTGGATTCAGTTTGCCAGTATTTTATTGAGCATTGTTGCATCAATGTTCATCAGGGATATTGGTCTAAAATTCTCTTTTTTTGTTGTGTCTCTGCCAGGCTTTGGTATCAGGATGATGCTGGCCTCATAAAATGAGTTAGGGAGGATTCCCTCTTCTTCTATTGATTGGAATAGTTTCAGAATGAATGGTACCAGCTCCTCTTTGTACCTCTGATAGAATTCGGCTGTGAATCCATCTGTTCCTGGACTTTTTGGTTGGTAAACAGTGGTGTGCCTCAATTTCAGAGCCTGTTATTGGTCTATTAAGAGATTCAACTTCTTCCTGGTTTAGTCTTGGGAGGGTATATGTGTCCAGGAATTTATCCATTTCTTCTAGATTTTCTAGTTTATTTGCATAGAGGTGTTTATAGTATTCTCTGATGGTAGTTTTTATTTCTGTGGGATTGGGGGTGATATCCTCTTCATCATTTTTTATTGTGTCTATTTGATTCTTCTCTATTTTCTTCTTTATTAGTCTTGCTAGTGGTCTATCAATTTTGTCGATCTTTTCAAAAAACCAGCTCCTGGATTCATTGATTTTTTGAAGTGTTTTTTTGTGTCTCTATTTCTTTCAGTTCTGCTCTGATCTTAGTTATTTCTTGCCTTCTGCTAGCTTTTGAATGTGTTTGCTCTTGCTTCTCTAGTTCTTTTAATTGTGATATTAGGGTGTCCATTTTAGATGTTTCCTGCTTTCTCTTGTGGGCATTTAGTGCTATAAATTTCCCTCTACACACTGCTTTGAATGTGTCCCAGAGATTCTGGTATGTTGTGTCTTTGTTCTCGTTGGTTTCAAAGAACATCTTTATTTCTGCCTTCATTTCATTATGTACCCAGTAGTCCTTCAGGAGCAGGTTGTTCAGTTTCCATGTAATTGAGCAGTTTTGAGTGAGTTTCTTAATCCTGAGTTCTGGTTTGATTGCACCGTGGTCTGAGAGACAGTTTGTTATAATTTCCTTTCTTTTACATTTGCTGAGGAGAGCTTTACTTCCAACTATGTGGTCAATTTTGGAATAAGTGTGATGTGGTGCTGAGAAGAATGTATATTCTCTTGATTTGGGGTGGAGAGTTCTGTTGATGTCTATTAGGGCTGCTTGGTGCAGAGCTGAGTTCAATTCCTGGATATCTTTGTTAACTTTCTGTATCACTGATCTGTGTAATGTTGACAGTGGGGTGTTAAAGTCTCCCATTATTATTGTTTGGGAGTCTAAGTCTCTTTGTAGGTCTCTAGGGACTTGTTTTATGAATCTGAGTGCTCCTGTATTGGGTGCATATATATTTAGGATAGTTAGCTCTTCTTGTTGAATTGATCCATTTACCATTATGTAATGGCCTTCTTTATCTCTTTTGATCTTTGTTGGTTTAAAGTCTGTTTTATCAGAGACTAGGATTGCAACTCCTGCCTTTTTTCTTTTCCATTTGCTTGGTAGATCTTCCTCCATCCCTTTATTTTGAGCCTATGTGTGTCTCTGCACGTGAGATGAGTCTCCTGAATATAGCACACTGATGGGTCTTGACTATCCAATTTGCCAGTCTGTGTCTTTTAATTGGAGCATTTAGCCCATTTACATTTAAGGTTAATATTGTTATGTGTGAATTTGATCCTGTCATTATGATGTTAGCTGGTTATTTTGCTCATTAGTTGAAGCAGTTTCTTTCTAGCATTGGTGGTCTTTACAATTTGGTATGTTTTTGCAGTGGCTGGTACCAGTTGTTCCTTTCCATGTTTAGTGCTTTTCCTTCAGAATGCTTGTAGGGCGAGCCTGGTGGTGACAAAATCTCCTCTCACAGCATTTGGCATCACCTTGAGTATTTATTTCTCCTTCACTTATGAACCTTAGTTTGGCTGGATATGAAATTCTGGGTTGAAAATTCCTTTCTTTAAGAATGTTGAATATTGGCCCTCACTCTCTTCTGGCTTGTAGAGTTTCTGCTGAGAGATCAGCTGTTAGTCTGATGGGCTTCCCTTTGTGGGTAACCTGACCTTTCTCTCTGGCTGTGCTTAAAATTTTTTCCTTCATTTCAACTTTGGTGAATCTGACAATTATGTGTCTTGGAGTTGCTCTTCTCAAGGAGTATGTTTGTGGCGTTCTCTGTATTTCCTGAATTTGAATGTTGGCCTGCCTTGCTAGATTGGGGAAGTTCTCCTGGATAATATCCTGCAGAGTGTTTTCCAACTTGGTTGCATTCTCCCTGTCACTTTCAGTTGCACCAATCAGATGTAGATTTGGTCTTTTCACATAGTCCCGTATTTCTTGGAGGCTTTGTTCATTTCTTTCAATTCCTTTTTCTCTAAACTTCTCTTCTCACTTCATTTCATTCATTTGATCTTCCATCACTGATACCCCTTCTTCCAGTTGATCGAATTGGCTACTGAGGTTTGTGCATTCATCATGTAGTTCTCGTGCCTTGGCTTTCAGCTCCATCAGGTCCTTTAAGGACTTCTCTGCGTTGGTTATTCTAGTTAGCCATTCATCTAATTTTTTTTCAAGGTTTTCAACTCCTTTGCCATGGGTTTGAACTTCTTCCTTTAGCTAGGAGTAGTTTGATTGTCTGAAGACTTCTTCTCTCAACTCGTCAAAGTCATTCTCTGTCCAGCTTTGTTCCATTGCTGGTGAGGAGCTGCATTCCTTTGCAGTAGGAGAGGCACTCTGATTTTTAGAGTTTCCCGTTTTTCTGCTCTGCTTTTTCCCCATCTTTGTGGCTTTATCTACCTTTGGTCTTTGATGATGGTAACGTACAGATGGGGTTTTGGTGTGGATGTCCTTTCTGTTTGTTAGTTTTCCTTCTAACAGTCAGGACCCTCAGGTGCAGGTCTGTTGGAGTTTGCTGGAGGTCAACTCCAGATCCTGTTTGCCTGGGTATCAGCGGCAGAGGCTGCAGAACAGCGGATATTGGTGAAAATCAAATGTTGCTGCTTGATTGTTCCCCTGGAAGTTTTGTCTCAGAGGAGTACCTGGCCATGTGAAGTGTCAGTCTGCCCCTACTAGGGGGTGCGTCCCAGCTAGGCTACTCGGGGGTCAGGGACCCACTTGAGGAGGCAATCTGTCCATTCTCAGATCTCAAGCTGCATACTGGGAGAACCACTACTTTCTTCAAAGCTGTCAGACAGGAACATTTAAGTCTGCAGAGGATTCTGCTGCCTTTAGTTTGGCTATTCCCTGCCCCCAGAGGTGGAGTCTACAGAGTCAGGCAGGCCTCCCTTGGCGAGACTCGCGGTGGGCTCCCACTGATCCAGCTTTTCATGCTGCTTTGTTTCCCTACTCATGCCTCGGCAATGGCAGGCGCCCCTCCCCCAGCCTCACTGCCACCTTGCAGTTTGATCTCAGACTGCTGTGCCAGCCAGTGAGGTGGGCTCCCGTGGGCGTGGGACCTCCGAACGGGCAGCAGGATCTCAATCTCCACCGATTATTACGCGTTTGCTAAGACTGTTGGAAAAGTGCAGTATTAGGGAGGGAGTAACCCAATTTTCCAGGTGCCATCTGTCACCCCTTTCTTTGACTAGGAAAGGGAATTCCCTGACCCCTTGTGCTTCCCAGGTGAGGCAATGCCTTGCCCTGCTTCGGCTCATGCTCGGTGCACTGCACCCACTGTCCTGCACCCACTTTCCAACACTCCCCAGTGAGATGAACCTGGAACCTCAGTTGGAAATGCAGAAATCACCTGTCTTCTGCATCGCTCACGCTGGGAGCTGTAGACTGGAGCTGTTCCTATTTGGCCATCTTGGCTCCATCCCCCAGGCAATCTACAGAATGGGAGAAAATTTTTGCAATCTACTCATCTGACAAAGGGCTAATATCCAGAACCTAGAAAGAACTCAAACAAATTTATAAGAAAAAAACAAACAACCCCATCAAATAGTGGGCAAAGGATATGAACAGACACTTCTCAAAAGAAGACATTTATGCAGTCAAAAGACACATGAAAAAATGCTCATCATCACTGGCCATCAGAGAAATGAGAATCAAAACCACAATGAGATACCATCTCACACCTGTTAGAATGGCGATCATTAAAAAGTCAGGAAACAACAGGTGCTGGAGAGGATGTGGAGAAATATGAACACTTTTACACTGTTGGTGGGACTGTAAACTAGTTCAACCATTGTGGAAGTCAGTGTGGTGATTCCTCAGGGATCTAGAACTAGAAATACCATTTGACCCAGCCATCCCATTAGTGGGTATATGCCCAAAGGATTATAAATCATGCTGCTATAAAGACACATGTACACATATGTTTATTGAGGCACTATTCACAATAGCAAAGACTTCGAACACAGCCAAAAGTCCAACAAAGATAGACTGGATTAAGAAAATGTGGCACATATACACCATGGAATACTATGCAGCCATAAAAATGATGAGTTCATGTCCTTTGTAGGGACATGGATGAAGCTGGAAACCATAATTCTCAGAAAACTATCAAAGGAGGACAAAACTTTGCAACACCGGCGTTCTCACCTCGTAGGTGGGAATTGAACAATGAGAACACATGGACACAGGAAGGGGAACATCACACACTGGGACCTGTTATGGGGTGGGGGGAGGGTGGAGGGATAGCATTTAGAGATATAACTAATGTTAAATGACAAGTTACTGGGTGCAGCACACCAACATGGCACATGTATACATATGTAACTCACCTGCATGTCGTGCACATGTACCCTAAAACTTAAAGTATAATAAAAATAAATAAATAAATAAAAGATTAGACAAACGGCTAACTAGAATAAACAATGCAGAGAAGTCCTTAAAGGACCTGATGGAGCTGAAAACCATGGCAGGAGAACTACGTGACGAATGCACAAGCTTCAGTAGCCGATTCGATCAACTGGAAGAAAGGATACCAGTGATTCAAGATCAAATTAATGAAATGAAGTGAGAAGAGAAGTTTAGAGAAAAAGGAATTGAAAGAAATGAACAAAGCCTCCAAGAAATACGGGACTATGTGAAAAGACCAAATCTACGTCTGACTGGTGTACCGGAAAGTGACGGGGAGAATGGAACCAAGTTGGAAAACACTCTGCAGGATATTATCCAGGAGAACTTCCCCAATCTAGCAAGGCAGGCCAACATTCAAATTCAGGAAATACAGAGAACGCCACAAACATACTCCTTGAGAAGAGCAACTCCAAGACACATAATTGTCAGATTCACCAAAGTTGAAATGAAGGAAAAAATTTTAAGGGCAGCCAGAGAGAAAGGTCAGGTTACCCACAAAGGGAAGCCCATCAGACTAACAGAGGATCTCTTGGCAGAAACTGTACAAGCCAGAAGAGAGTGGAGGCCAATATTCAACATTCTTAAAGAAAAGAATTTTCAACCCAGAATTTCATATCCAGCCAAACTAAGGTTCATAAGTGAAGGAGAAATAAAATACTTACAGACAAGCAAATGCTGAGAGATTTTGTCACCACCAGGCCTGCCCTACAAGAGCTCCTGAAGGAAGCACTAAACATGGAAAGGAACAACTGGTACCAGCCACTGCAAAAACATTCCAAATTGTAAAGACCATCAATGCTAGGAAGAAACCGCATCAACTAAAGAGCAAAATAACCAGCTAACATAATGACAGGATCAAATTCATACGTAACAATAGTAACCTTAAAGGTAAATGGGCTAAATGCTCCTATTAAAAGACACAGACTGGCAAATTGGATAGAATCAAGACCCATCAGTGTGCTGTATTCAGGAAACCCATCTCACGTGCAGAGACACACATAGGCTCAAAATAAAGGAATGGAGGAAGATCTACCAAGCAAATGGAAAAGAAAAAAGGCAGGAGTTGCAATCCTAGTCTCTGATAAAACAGACTTTAAAGCAATATTATCAAGGAGAACTTCCCCAATCTAGCAAGGCAGGCCAACATTCAAACAAAGATCAAAAGAGATAAAGAAGGCCATTACATAATGGTAAAGGGATCAATTCAACAAGAAGAGCTAACTATCCTAAATATATATGCACCCAATACAGGAGCACCCAGATTCATAAAGCAAGTCCTTAGAGACCTACCAAGAAACTTAGACTCCCACACAATAATAATGGGAGACTTTAACACCCCACTGTCAACATTACACAGATCAATGAGACAAAGTTAACAAGGATATCCAGGAATTGAACTCAGCTCTGCACCAAGCGGACCTAATAGACATCTACAGAACTCTCCACCCCAAATCAACAGAATATACATTCTTCTCAGCACCACACCACACCTATTCCAAAATTGACCACATAGTTGGAAGTAAAGCACTCCTCAGCAAATACAAAAGAACAGAAATTATAACAAACTGTCTCTCAGACCACGGTGCAATCAAACTAGAACTCAGGATTAAGAAACTCACTCAAAACTGCTCAATTACATGGAAACTGAACGACCTGCTCCTGAAGGACTACTGGGTACATAATGAAATGAAGGCAGAAATAAAGATGTTCTTTGAAACCAACGAGAACAAAGACACAACATACCGGAATCTCTGGGACATGTTTAAAGCAGTGTGTAGAGGGAAATTTATAGCACTAAATGCCCACAAGAGAAAGCAGGAAAGATCTAAAATGGACACCCTAATATCACAATTAAAAGAACTAGAGAAGCAAGAGCAAACACATTCAAAAGCTAGCAGAAGGCAAGAAATAACTAAGATCAGAGCAGAACTGAAGGAGATACAGACACAAAAAACCCTTCAAAAAATCAATGAATCCAGGAGCTGGTTTTTTGAAAAGATTGACAAAATTGATAGACTGCTAACAAGACTAATAAAGAAGAAAAGAGAGAAGAACCAAATAGATGCAATATAAAATGATAAAGGGGATATCACCCCCAATCCCACAGAAATAAAAACTACCATCAGAGACTACTGTGAACACCTCTATGCGAATAAACTAGAAAATCTAGAAGAAATGGGCCTGGCGCAGTGGCTCACGCCTGTAATCCCAGCACTTTGGGAGACCGAGGTGGGCAGATCATGAAGTCAGGAGATTGAGACCACGGTTAAACCACGTTTCTACTAAAATGCTGCACTAGTCAAGTAATGGTGGCGGGCGGTTCCAGAGTCCCAGCTACTCAGAGAGGCTGAGGCAGGAGAATGGCGGGAACCCAGGAGGCGGAGCTTGCAGTGAGCCGAGATCACGCCACTGCACTCCAGCCTGGGTGATAGAGGAAGACTCCATCTCAAAAAAAAAAAAAGAAAATCTAGAAGAAATGGATAAATTCCTGGACACATATACCCTCCCAAGACTAAACCAGGAAGAAGTTGAATCTCTAATAGCCAATAATAACAGGTTTCAAAACAGTACAATTAATTGCTTACCAACCAAAATAAAGTCCAGGACCAGATGGATTCACAGCCGAATTCTACCAGAGGTACAAAGAGGAGCTGGTACCTTTCCTTCTGAAACTATTCCAATCAATAGAAAAAGAGGGAATCCTCCCTAACTCATTTTATGAGGCCAGCATCATCTTGATACCAAAGCCTGGCAGAGACACAACAAAAAAGGAGAATTTTAGACCAATATCCCTGATGAACATCGATGCAAAAATGGCAAATCGAATCCAGCAGAACATCAAAAAGCTTATCCACCATGATCAAGTGGGCTTCATCCCTGGGATGCAAGGCTGGTTCAACATACACAAATCAAAAAACGTAATCCAGCATATAAACAGAACCAAAAACAAAAACCATATGATTATCTCAATAGATGCAGAAAAGGCCTTTGAGAAAATTCAACAGCCCTTCATGCTAAAAACTCTCAATAAATTAGGTATTGATGGGACATATCTCAAAATAATAAGAGCTATTTGTGACAAAACCACAGCCAATATCATGCTGAATGGGCAAAAACTGGAAGCATTCCCTTTGAAAACTGGCACAAGACGGGGATGCCCTCTCTCACCACTCATGTTCAACATAGTGTTGGAAGTTCTGGCCAGGGCAATCAGTCAGGAGAAGGAAATAAAGGATATTCAATTAGGAAAAGAGGAAGTCAAATTGTCCCTGTTTGCAGATGACATGATTGTATATCTAGAAAACCCCATCATCTCAGCCCAAAACCTCCTTAAGCTTATAAGCAATTTCAGCAAAGTCTCAGGATACAAAATCAATGTGCAAAAATCGCAAGCATTCTTATACACCAATAACAGACAAACAGAGAGCCAAATCATGAGTGAACTCCCATTCACAACTACTTCAAAGAGAATAAAACACCTAAGAATCCAGCTTACAAGGGATGCGAAGGAACTCTTCAAGGAGAACTACAAACCACTGCTCAACGAAATAAAAGAGGACACAAACAAATGGCAGATCATTCCATGCTCATGGGTTGGAAGAATCAATGTTGTGAATATGGCCATACTGTCCAAGGTAATTTATAGATTCAATGTCATCCCCATCAAGCTACCAATGACTTTCTTCACAGAATTGGAAAAAACTACTTTAAAGTTCATATGGAACCAAAAAAGAGCCCACATTGCCAAGTCAATCCTAAGGCAAAAGAACAAAGCTGGAGGCATCACACTACCTGACTTCAAACTATACTACAAGGCTACAGTAACCAAAACAGCATGGTACTGGTACCACAACAGAGATATAGACCAATGGAACAGAACAGAGTCCTCGGAAATAATACCACACATCTACAACCATCTGATCTTTGATAAACCTGACAAAAACAAGAAATGGGGAAAGCATTCTGTATTTAACAGATGGTGCTGGGAAAACTGGCTAGCCATAAGTAGAAAGCTGAAACTGGATCCCTTCTTACACCTTAGACAAAAATTAATTCAAGATGGATTAAAGACTTAAATGTTAGATCTAAAACCATAAAAACCCTATAAGAAAACCTAGGCAATACTATTCAGTACATAGGCATGGGCAAGGACTTCATGTCTAAAACACCAAAAGCAATGGCAACAAAAGCCAAAATTGACAAATGGGATCTAATTAAACTAAAGAGCTTCTGCACAGCAAAAGAAACTACCATTAGAGTGAACAGGCAACCTACAGAATGGGAGAAAATTTTTGCAATCTACTTATCTGACAAAGGGCTAATATCCAGAATCTACAAAGAACTCAAACAAATTTATAAGAAAAAAACAAACAACCCCATCAAAAAGTGGGCAAAGGATATGAACAGACACTTCTCAAAAGAAGACATTTATTCAGCCAAAAAACACACGAAAAAATGCTCATCATCACTGGCCATCAGAGAAATGCAAATAAAAACCACAGTGAGATATCATCTCTCACCAGTTAGAATGGCCATCATTAAAAAGTCAGGAAACAACAGGTGCTGGAGAGGATGTGGAGAAATAGGAACACTTTTACACGGTTGGTGGGACTCTAAACTAGTTCAACCATTGTGGAAGTCAGTGGGGCGATTCCTCAGGGATCTAGAGGTAGAAATACCACTTGACCCAGCCATCCCATTACTGGGTATATACCCAAAGGAATATAAATCATGCTGCTATAAAGACAAATGCACACATATGTTTATTGTGGCACTATTCACAATAGCAAAGACTTGGAACCAACCCAAATGTCCAAGAATGATAGACTGGATTAAGAAAATGTGGCACATATACACCATGGAATACTATGCAGCCATAAAAATGATGAGTTCATGTCGTTTGTAGGGACATGGATGAAGCTGGAAACCATCATTCTCAGCAAACTATCACAAGGACAAAAAACCAAACACTGCATGTTCTCACTCATAGGTGGGAATTGAACAGTGAGAACACTTGGATACAGGAAGGGGAACATCACACACCAGGGCCTGTTGTCGGGTTGGGGGAGGGGGGAGGGAGGGCTTGAGGAGATATACCTAATGTAAATGATGAATTAATGGGTGCATCACACCAACATGGCACATGTATACGTATGTATCAAACCTGCATGTTGTGCACATGTACCCTAGAACTTAAAGTATAATAAATAAATAAATAAATAAATAAATAAATAAATAAATATAAATAAAACACTCCTTAGATAAAAAACAAAAAAAAAAAAAACAAAAAAAATAAAATGGGGATGAAATTGTGCTCTTGTACGCTTGTTTCATCTCATCAGAACAGTATGGCTTTTAAATTTTAATCTGAATGTTCTTGAGGAAGATGTGAACTTACTTACCTAAATTCCATTTCTCCCACTTCCTCCTGTTCTATAACTCACATGTATATTACCTATCTGGCCCCTGAAGACATTTCTCTGTTTTAGGAAAAAATTAAAAAGATTTTAAGACAGTCTTAAGTCAGAATGAGACCTCCTAAGACACTCGCTATGGTGTGGGTGGGACAGTGTGGCCTGGAATAGAGGGAGACGAAAAAGGGAAAGAAAAATGAATAGCAATAGATGAACAAATATGTCTTTACTTTGATGTGTTCTGTGCTTCGTATTTATAAAACCCCCAAAAGAAGGAACTCTCATAATGTTGAATGTCTATTTAAATGTCTCAGGAAAGACTTCATTGAGAATTTCAAATGTCAGGGGAAAGGGAGAATGTAGAATTTTTTAAAATGTTGAGTTGCTTTTAATTAAAAGTCAATTAAAAAAAAAAACTCTGAAATGTGGGCAGGACATTTCTTCTCTGCTTTGAGAAGGATTTGGTCAGACTGAAGAGAAGCCAGGTAATGAGAGCAGACAGGAGACCCTCAGCCCGTGAGGGAGGATCCAGGGGAGAGCCGTTGCTAGCGTCCATGAGAGAGACCACATGCAAAACCAAGTCCACCGAGCCCCAGGCAGGCTGGAACTCCAAGCTCTAAATCCAGACTTCAGGCCGGTGGGGTCAGGGGCCTGAGGGAGAGAAGGGGGAAGGGAGGAGGGAGGACAGGACAATGAATAGGAATAGAGCTTAGGAAATTCCAGGGTCATCATCACCAGCTGGAGGGGGCCCTGTGATCTGAGTGGGCAGGCCTGTTGGCTGAATGCACCAGGGCTGTGCTGGTCAACCTTCCCGCCCTCAGAATCCCCTTCCCTCTCTCAGGAAGAGCTTGGCTGACTCCCTGCGTCATTCTGGGCCAGCTACCTCGCCTGAACACTCCAGTGGTCCTTTGCACCTTCACCGGCCTCCCAGATGTGGGAGCTGTCTTCATGCCTGCTGGGGGCTGGTGTTTTATCCCCTGGGGACCCTCCATAGAGGCTGGGCTATGTGAGTGGGTTGCTGACTGATGATCAACTGCCCAGACAGGCCAGGAATACCTATGAGCAGTTGAAAGGGGCAGTGGGGCTGCACGGAGGAGAAATGGGAGGAAGAGTGCCCTGGGACTAGTCAGCTCAGACTCTGCAGATGAGGGATTGGCTGTGGACGTGCCTTGAAAATGTTCCAGGTGGCAACTGTGTCTCAGATAGCCTTCTGTGGCTTCTGAACCCTTGGCACAGAAGGGGACAGGTGTCCTAGGGCAGTGATCGCTGGCCTATGTGGCCAGCTGACACTGTCTCGGGTAGTGGGGGGGCTGGACCAAGGTGTGTACATGAGCAGGTTGTATGGCAAGGCAGTGGAGGTTGCAGCTTTCCTTGTTAAACTGATGGGGACTGTGGGGTCCAATACAGGAAGCATCCTGTTGGGAGCATCCTCACCTCCGTGACAGTGTTTGGGCCTGGGGAGAAGGCGTCTGCCGTGACCCTCTCAGTGGTAGTTTCCACAGGATTTCTGAACTCAAGTGAGCACAGGTGAAGGAACTGTGGGTTTCTTCATGTAGGTCAGGAGGCCCAGGCCAGACCGACTCCATAATTTGAACCAAAGAATTCCCATGCCTGGTACTTTCATTCATTTCATGCACTTATTCATTCCTACAGAAAACTTTTATTGAATATATGCTGTGGAAACACCAAGTCAACAAAATACAAGAAAGCAGCAGTGCCCTTAATTCAGTCTATGGCAGGCGTGAGGGAGATGGTGAGGTGGAAAGACACGGAAGTTTTAGGAAGTGAGGGACTGTGAACTGATGGAGAGAATCTCTATTGACCTGACTTCTGAGGTTGGTGACGTTGTTCCCTTAGTTGAGAGGGAGGGAGAAGGGTAAGAGTTGGTGGTGATTTGATGAAGAAGAGTGTGGAGGATGAGATCCGTGGGCAGCATTTTAAAGCTCAGTCTAGGATTTTTTAGACATGGATGTTTTATGAAAATATATAGTGTTTTAACACCCACAAGTAGTGATGTACGTATTGATATGTCACATGCCTTTGCCACGTAATAAGATGAATGCAAGGTCTTCCCACAATTTTACCTACAATCTACATCACTTTTGTAACTATTCCCTATAATTCTAAAGTAGGTGTGTGCCGTAGTTAATTAAACCTTTCTTTTCCTGATAAACACATACATTCATTCCCATTTGTTGCTATGATTAATAGAACTGAAATAAACATACATTTTTGGACAAATATGCATACTTTCCAGTAAGAAAGGTATATTAACATGGACATTGGGTTAATATAGAAATGGTGTGAATAGTTTAGCTTTTTAGAAGTATTGTCAAAATTTTATTCCAAAAATACTGTACCAATTAATTTTCTCACAAATTAATAGATGTGAATATCCTACATTCACAGAAAGATTTTGTGTTATCAATCTTCTAATTTTTGGTGAAAATTATGAATAAACTTTGGTGAAGAAATATTGTTTCACTGTTATTTTAAATTGTGTCTTTACTTTCTCTAACTAGGTTTAACTAGGTTAAGTACACACTAACTTAATCCCTCACCCATATAAAGTTGGATTTGTACAGTGACATCCTGAGTAACATTTCTCTAGGAATGATTTAAAATTCTGAAATGCGGACAGGACATTTCTTTTGTACTTTGAGAAGGATTTGGTCAGAGTGAACAGGAGCCAGGGAAGGGGAGCAGACAGGACACCCTTAGCCCATGAGGGTAATTGGGGGGATCCAGCACTGATATGGTTTGATTGTTTCCCCACCCAAATCTCATCTTGAATTGTAGCTCCTATAACCTCCACATGTCATGGGAGGGACCAGGTGGGAGGTAATTTAATCACAGGGTAAGTTTTTCCCATGCTGTTCTCGCCATAGTGAATAAGTCTTAGGAGATCTGATGTTTTCACAAAGGGCAGTTTCCCTGCACATGCTCTCTTGCCTGCTGCCATGTGAGACACATCTTTGCTCCTCCTTTGCCTTCTGCCATGAGGCCTCCCCAGCCATGTAGAACTGTCCGTCCATTAAACCTCTTTTTCTTTATAAATTACCCAGTCTCACATATTTCTTGATAGCAGTATGAAAATAAACGAATACAAGGGGAGAGCAATGGCCAGAGTCCATGAGAGACCATATATGAAACCAAGTCCACATTTCCCCAGGCAGGCTGGCATTCAGAGGTCTGAATCCAGAGTTCAGCCCGGTGGGGGCAGGGACCTGAGGGACAGAAGGGGGGGGGGGGGGGGGGGGGGGAGGAGGGGCAGGACAATGAACAAGAATAGGCTTAGGAAATTCCAGCACCATCGTCACCAGCTGGAGGGGTCCATGTGATCTGAATGGGCAGGCCTGTTGACTGAATACACCAGGGGTGTGCTAGACACCCAACCCTCCCTCAGAATCCCCTTCCCTCTCTCACAAAGAGTATGGCTGGCTCCCTGCATCATTCTGGGCAAGCTCCCTCTCTCCACCACTCCAGTGGTCATGTGCAATTTTGCCAGCGTCCCAGGGCAGGAAGTTGTCTTCAAGCCTGCTGCAGGCTCCTGTTTTATCCCCTGTGGACCCTCCATAGAGCCTGGACTATGTGAATGGGTTGCTGATTGATGAGCAACAGCCAAGACAGGCCAGGAATATTTATGAGGTGTATAAGGTGGCAGCACGGCTGCATGGAGGGGAAGTTGGAGGAAGAGTGCCCTGCTACTAGTAAGCTCTGACACTGTAGGTGAAGGATTGGCTGTGGACATGCAATGAAAATGATCCAGGTGGTAACCATATCTCAGATGGACTCGTGAGGCTTCTGAGCTCTCGGCACACGGAGACAGGTGTCCTGGGGCACTGATCACAGGCCTGTGTTGCCACCAGACAGCGTCTGGGGTAGAGGGCTGGCCCAAGCTGTGTACGTAAGCAGGTTGGATGGCCAGGCAGTGGAGTTGGCACCCTTCCCTGTTAAACTGATGGGGATGTGTTTGGTCTAATAGAGGAAGCGTCATGCACCATCCTGTTGGGAGCATCCTCACCTCCACGACAGTGTTTGAGCCTGGGGAGAAGGCGCCTGCAGTGACCCTCTCCGTGGTAGTTGTCATGGAATTTCTGAACTCAAGTGAGCACAGGTGAAACAACTGTGGGTTTCTTCATGTAGGCAGGAGGCCCAGGAGGGGCAGACTCCATAATTTGAACCAAAGAATTCCCATACCTGGTACTTTCATTCATTTCACGCATTTATTCATTCCTACAGAAAACTTTTATTGAATATATGCTGAGGAAACACCAAGTCAACAAAAGAAAAGAAAGTGCCAAGGCCCTTAATTCGGTCTGCAGGGAGTGGGGGGATATGGTGAGGTGGTGTGAATCGCCCATCTGAGCCAGGGAGGCCAGGAAGGCAGAGCCAGACTTGGGGACTGGCAGTGTGCAAGAAAAGGAGCGACAGCCTGTGTCCAGGCCAGAAAGCTCTCCTTCTGTGACACAATTGATCTGGTTTTCTTCCTGGATGCTGCCTGTGTGTGAAAGCAACTGCTGCTCTCTGTGCCTACCTGCCTTTGTTAACAGGGAAAATGCTCTTTGGTTGGTGGATGCTCACTTCTGCTCATCTTGGATCACTTCTACTGAAGAGATGGTTTGACAGCAAGAAGACAGGAAGAAACTTTTGGGGATGATGAATATATTTTTCACCTTCACTGTGGTTCTGGTTTCATGGGACTAAACATTTCTCAAAACTCTTTGATTTGTTTCTCAGTACTTAGGAGAAAAAGTAAGCAGAAAACCAGGAATGATATAGATGACCTGAAAAGCACCATTAATTACTCTGACTAAATAAAAGAATAAGAAAAGCACCGCATTCAACAATAGCAGAATAAACAATCCTCTCAAGTGTGCATGAAATATCTCCCAAGATAGATGGTATTCTGGGCCATCAAACAAAGCTTACAAATTGAAAAGAACAGAAATAATAGAAAGCCTCTTCTTAGACCACAATACAATTAAACTCAAACCCAAACACCAAGATATCTGAAAAATGCCCAAATATTGGAAATTTTAAAATATGCTCCTAAATAACCTATGGGTCAAAGAGGGAGTCTCAGGAGAATTTTAAAAATACATTAAGTTGAATGAAAATAAAAATATACATACAAAAATGGGATTCAGCTAAAGTGTGTCCTTGAGGGAAATGTATAGCATATTTTAAATGTTTATATTAGAAAATGAAATCTAAAATCAATAACCAAAACTTTCACCCCAGGAAACCAAAGAACGAAGAGCAAGTTGAATTTAGAGAAATTGTAGAGGATCCCCCTCCTCCCTTCTCACACTCCCACCTCTTCCCCCTTACTCCCTACCCCTACCATTTGAGACACACAGACACACACATCATTTTGCAACATGTTCACTTTATTTTCATCACCATGGGGCATACCCTTTGGGGTGTAAAATGTACTCTATACCCGGTTGGCTACTTATCTGGGGTTAGACCTCTGGAGACTTTTCAGATAGCCTTGAGGTTTCTGGCCTTGCCCTGGAATTACTGGCTGCCCAAAGAGACACTGGAGAAGCTGGGGGTCTCCTTGCCCTTGTGGTCCTACTGTGGCTCATTTTGATTGAGTTCCTCCTTCGGCTGGTCAGAGTGGCTGGATAGTGTTGGCCCACTCCATTCCTCGGGTGTTTTTGAAGCGGTGTTCTTTTAGGGAGAGGCTTTTGTTCCTGGAACTTCCTTGGTGGGTCCCTTTTCCCTTCTGGGTTGTCTTTGGGAACCTGGAAGGACAACAGGGAGATGAAGGAAGGGCACTGGTTTGGGGAAGAGGATGGAGGAGGGGTGAGAATAGGGGCTTCATAGAGAAATGGTACAGGCTGGGGTGGGGGTTGTGCCAGGCAAGGACAGGGTAGGAGTCAGAGCTTGGGTGGGCCGTTCACTTTGATAGGGCTTCTGGGCCAGGGTTGAGAGGATGCTTTCCACGTTCTTGCCTCTTTGGTGTTGGTGGGTGGTTGTTGAACAATGGGCTGGAGGCTCGTGGTTTCCCGGACATCTTCACCAGACCAGCATCTCTCAATAGTCTACTCCAGTCCACCTGGTCTCTCCATGCCTCCTCCAGGACAGTGAAGGCAGGCCAGCAGGCTAGAAACTCACACCGCATTTTTATGTTAGTCTTGTGGTAGAATTCCTTTTCCAGGAAACCTTGGTCTTTTCTCTTAACACCTTCAACTAATTGGATGAGACCCATCCACATTATGGAAGTTAAACTGCTTTCCTTAAAGTCAACTGATTGTAAATGTTGATCACATCTACAAAATACCTTCACAGCAACATCTAGACTACTGTTTGACCACACAGCTGAGCACTATAGCCTAGACAAGTTGACACATAATACTAGCCATTGCACATATCTTGCACCATACAAAAATGTAACTCAAAATGAACGACAGACTTTATATGTCAAAATTACTTTTTTTTTTTTCTAGGAGAAAACAAAAAAAATTGTGTTACCTGAGGTTATGTCTTAGTAGCTCAGGCTGCCATAACAAAATGCCATTGACTGAGTAGCTGAAACAACAAAAATTTTATTTTTTCAGTTTTGAAGTCTGGAAGTCCCAGATCAAGGACTGGCTGGGGTTGGCTTCTGGTGATGGCCTTATTCCTGGCTTGTAGATGGCCCTTTATTAATATGTCCATTCTTGGCCTTTCCTCTGTGCATGTGCAGAGAGAGAGAGAGAAAAGAGAGAGAGAAAGAAAGAGAGAGAGAGAGAAAGGTCATGCAGGCACAAAAGTACTTTCTTCTGTCTCTTCTCCCTTCTTATAACTACACTAATTCTATGGGATCAAGCTCCCACCCTTACGGGCCTCTTTTAACATTAATTACTACCTTAGAAGCCTCATCTGCAAATACTGACACCCTGGGGCTGAGGGCTTCAAAATATGAATTTGGTGGAGGACATAAGCATTAGCAAAGAATAGACACATAGACTAGTAAAACAGAATAGAGCTCAGAAATAGACCTGCACACATATAGTCAGGTGATTCACAACAAAGGCAATAATGGTGAAAGTACAGGTTTTTCAACAAAAGGTGCCTGACCAATTAGACATCTATACACAAGTTATAATAACCTAGACATATCCTTACATATTCCACGAAAATTAACTCAAGATACATCATAGACCTGATGAAAAATACAAAAACTATACAACCTCTAAAAGTAAACATAAGAGAAAATCCACATAATTTTGAGTTTGGTGGTGAGTTTTTAAATTCAACACCAAAAGCATGATCAAGGAAAGAAAAATTTGCCAAGTTGATTTTATTAAAATAAAAATTTTATGCTCTTCAAAGGACAATGTTAAGAGAATGAAAACAGAAGCCACAGTCTAGCAGAAAACATCTGTGGTACACATATGTGACAAAGATCTTGTCTCTACAATATATACGAATTCTTAAAGCTCAATGATAGACAAAAATGAAAATAGTCAAAGATCTGAACACACACTACACAAAAGAAGATACACACATGGCAAATAAGCATAATAAAATAATGAGTGTCCTTTGGCATTAGATAATTGTGTACTAAAATGAGATACCACTACACACCTGTTAGAATGTCCCAAATCCATGAAAAGGCAAAACAAAGAAAACAAAACCAAGACCAATTGCCAGTGAAGATGTGGAGCAACAGAAACTCCGGGCCTGGTGGAAATTAGAAGTTTAACAAATGGCAGATGGCTGTTATTTCTAATACTTTTAAAGCCTAGGCACTAACACTCTGGGACTTTGTTGTTGTTGTTGTTGTTGTTGTTGTTGTCCAGGAGTCATCAGAGAACATACAGCTCAATAGGACATGGAATAATTAGCCCAAAAAGGAAGCTTCACTTGTAAAATTCAGTTACATATTTCCTCTTAGAGAATGCACTTCAAACTTTGTGTGTGCGGGAGTTTTGCCCAGCCAGGTGCAACTCAAAACTCCTAGAATGTGTGTCAAAGACCAATTCCTTCCCTCTCTCCCAGCTGCTTTCCCACCCAAAACACTATTTTCATCCATTTTGTTACCATCCAAAATCTAGCCTGTGCTTACAATTGGTCAAATTGCACTTGAGATAACCTAGTTAGAATGCCCTTTTAATGGAGTCAGCTCTGGCTCTCCTTGCACGGCAGAAAAGCACCTGGCCAGGGGCTTCTGGGTCACCCTTCTGGGAAATTCAGCCTTATTGCTCAGGAAACCCTTGCAGATGATAGATTTTCATCACCTAGATCTTGGGTTGTGTTCAATAGCAGTGGGACAAAAGCACAGGACACCTTCCATTCCAGCCCCAGGTGGAGATTCCTCTCTGTTCATCCCCCATCCGAAAGAAACTACTCGGAGTTGCTTTCCATTCCAGGCTTTTCTCTCATCCACTGAGAATCTGGCTCTGGACCCACCCAGCTTCATTAGAGTCAGCTCCTTCAGAAGGAACTGAAGTATCCCAAAGCCCAAAATGCCCCAGCTCAGGGCACTGACACTCCACAACTCTCACCTGGAGTCCCACACCCTCACCCCTCTCTTGCATTTCCTCTACATCTTACAGGACTTCTCACCACCTTAACTATATGACTGCAGGTCCTAGGCTCTACAACCCTATGGGTGGGCGTGAGTCTTGCTTACCTCAGCATCCCCACTACTAACCCAGGGCCTTCCACAGAGCAGATGCTGAGTGAATGGGAAAGAAATGATCCAGTGAACAGGAAGAATTATTTATTCAGATTTAATTTCTCTTACATTCTCAAAGAAGCCAAGCATATCCAGGTATCCATGTTTTTTTTTCAAATTTACAGAATAGAGTGAGGTATAAGGCAAGAATTAAGTATCTTTTAACTTCTTGAGGTCTTTATCTCATGTATTCTACTGCTAATTCTTTCACAATTCTAAGCACATACTTTTTCCACTGCTGTTATTATGTCACAGTTCACAAAATGGAATGGATTTCCCAATCTGAATAAAAAACAAGACTCTTACTCCTAAACTATATAAACAGCACTGTGTGTGACTACTGTCATTCACACACTTGGATGCTGAAGTACATTCAACCATCCGTTAAAAGGAACATTTGAACAATTCCAACAGGAAACAAAGATCAATCTCAAAGTCATCCAATAGAATAGAAACTCACTACTAACAACACTGACTGCTCGCTTCAAAGAGTGAAGAATGGGCCTCATGTCACACGAGGCAGTGGAAGCTAATGGATGGGGCCCTGGAAGGTGCACTGGCCCAGACCCCCTCCCACTGGCCCCCGCTGCAACTCGTGCTCAGACTCACTCTTCCCCCTCTCTCAAAGCCCATTCATGCAGGGGTGGGTAGGAAATGTGAGGTCCTCCACTGATCTTTAGCATATGGTGCAGGACTTTCACATAGCTGGTTTCAACGAGGGCCCTTGGACCCCACAGGAACTCGTAGCATGCAGGATCACTGCCGGGCACCTGCCGGTACTCCAGGTAGTTTTCCTGCACCAAATCTTGGGTGAGCAGCTTCTTGGGATCCGCGAAGATACTGTCTTCCCTCCCGTCAGACGCCTCCAACACACTCAGCTCCTCCCAGATTTTCTCCTCAGGGGCACAGTCGCCCTCTATTGCGATTATGGCCAGGACGATTATCAGGAGGCCTGTCTTGGGCATGATCTGATTGTCACCCAGCAGGCCATCATAGGAGAGGCCCAGGCAGGTGACAAGGATGTACAAGTGGCCGATGGGGTCCACTTCCATCAGCTCGATGCCAAAGACCAGCTGCAAGTACTCGGAGGCTTTGCTGAAGATCACAGGAAAGAAGCGCTGCCAATTTCCGACGACACTCCCCAGCATTTCTGCCTTTGTGACAGGCTCCCTGGCTCGATACTTGAGGAGCAGAAAATGAACCAACTCAGCCACCTTCCTACGGAGTGCTGCTTGGAAGCCGGACTCCAGGTCGGGGAAGGTGCTCGGCCCCTCCTCTTCTTGGTTGCTGGAGTCCTCATCGGATTGGCTCCCGAGAGTATAGTTGATGGTAGTGGGGAGGCTGGAGGCTCCCTGAGGACTCTGGGGAGGATCTGGTGACTCGGCAGCAGGCACCTCCCCCCGGGTGACTTCCACTAGAGTAGAAGAGGAGGAGGCAGCCTCCTGCTCCTCAGTAGCAGGAGGCTGCGCACCCACCAGGCCCAGGGCCTCTCCTCGGGCCTCAAGGCCTTCTTCAGGCTTGCAGTGCTGACTCCTCTGTTCAAGAGGCATGATGACTCCGGTCAGGGCAGCAGGCGGGAGTGTGGGCAGGAGCTAGTGCTGCTCCGGAGCCTCCAGTCCTCCTTGTCGGCCTGTCTCCTTAGAACCTGAAGGAGCAAGTGAGAGGGCACCTTAGGGTACAGCCGGCCAGCACATGCTGAGGCTGAAGGAATGACAGTAGGGAGGGTGAGGCCAGGCGCTCTGGAGTCCATGTGTTCTGGGACAGGTGGGGCCCTTGGTTTGAATCCAAGGCAAACCTTCACCGTTGGCACTATCTGAGCCCCCTCTACTCTGTGACCTGAGGACACTGCCTCAGACCAAGTCCTCACTGCCTTGTTCCTGGAGCTCCTGATTCCTGGGAGAGGAATCCACGGGCCCCAAATGTGCAGACAGCAAACGCAGCCACGGATTCCCAGAACTGTCAGGAGGGCTGGCCAGACTCTGTGAGGTCCCCACTCTGCTGGGGTAGAGGGTCCCCTCTGTGCTCACTCAGGGCCCTCACCTTTCTCCTTATAGGGCCTAATCCCTCCCTTCTGCTGGCCTGAGAATTTCTCATGTCAAGAACTCACATACCTGATATGGTACAGAAAAACATGAGGGGACCCACATCTGGCCATACATTCCCAGGTCCTCCCGGCAAAGGACAATGAGAGATGTCCAAATTCATTGGAGTCCATGTGCCCTGGGTGATGAGCCTGCTTGGTCCTCACAGCTACTCCTGCTAGGGCCTGAGAGCCTCCCTCTAGTGACCTGAGTGCAGCCCCCTCAGACCAAGGCCTCCCCTTTCCCTGACATCAATGATCCCAGCATAATGGAGGGACCTCAGCTGACAGCCCTGCCCAGGCTCTCTGAGGTAACAGCAGGAGCAGGGCAGATTTTTATGGGGCCCCCAGTCCGCATTCTGTCCCAGGGGTACCCTCAATCCTCCCTCAGGCTCCTCACCGGGATGCTTGGCAGATCCTAGGACCACTGTGTCTGTCGACTACATGGGGGCCCCTGTGTTGACCTGAGTCACCCTCTGAAGAAAAGGTCCTCAACTCCCTGAGATCTGGAAACAGAAGTGAGGAGGAGCCACATCCTGTCACTCCCAGGTGGGTTGTCCAGGGCTGACCCCTTTGGTTCTAGGGTGAGGCTTCTGATGGCCTCCTGTGGGTTACTCAGCTTTACTCCTGCCGGGGCCTGCCCTTCCTCAACCCCCAACCCCCTGAAATGAGCAGACAGCTCCTCTTTACACCAACACCTTATCTCCCTGAGGGTTCCCCAACCTCCTGCCTGTGGCACAAATGAGATTGCCAATTAGAGCCATCCCTGATCGGGTTCCCCCAGAGCTAAGAATAAGGAACAGCCAGACTCTGTGGAGTCCCTTCTTTCTGGGTCGGGGGTATCCCCAGTCCTCATGATGGGTCCGGCAGATCCTGGGTCTGGCAGATCCTGGGATTCCTCCCTCTGCTGACCTGAAGTCCCACTCTTCAGACCACAGCCCTCAACTCTCTTGTCACCCTGAAGGCGCAATGAGCACAGAGCACATTGGCCACTGTGCCCAGCATCCCCCAGCCCAAGGTTGCCACTGATCTGGACTCCAAGGTCCCCTCAGTCCTCCCTCTTCTTCCTCCCCATGACTCCTCACAGGGCTGGGCCCCAACCCCCTGCTGAAGTGGGTCTGCATCCCTAGGATTCCCGTAGCCGAATGAAAAGGTGCCTCAGTTTGAGACAGGGGTACAGTGGGCCCCCTGTCCTGGCATGCTGGGTCCCCTCAGGACTCCATTGTCTTCCAGGAGGGCCTGGGCCCTTTCACTGCTTCCCAAAGGCCGTACTCACGATACCCAACCCCTTCCCTCCCTTAGTCATAGACGTGAACCTCAGGAGCTGGCGTGTCTGGTCATTTACATATTCCTCGAGCTTCTCATGGGTTGATTGCAGGCTGTGCCCGACCTGCCAGGATGGGGGTGGGGTTGGTGTTGGGGATGGGGGTGGGGTTGGTGTTGGGGATGGGGGTGGGGTTGGTGTTGGGGGATGGGAATGGTGGTGGGGGTGCAGGGGGTTACCCTCAGTCCCCTCTCAGGGTCCTGACCTTGACTCCTGGCACAGCGTGGGCCCTGACCTCTTCTAACCAGCCCTGCCCTGGTAACACAAAGCTCTTACGCCAGAGTTCCCTGCGGTTAAAGCGGCGGGGTGGCGGGGTGAGGTAGTGGCGACCCAGCCTGGAAGTCCTCCCCTGTGGGGTGGTCCAGGCCCGGCAGCAGAGGCAGCGCTGGATTATTTGAGGCCCTCTGTCTGAGGTGAGGCCCGCCTCAGTCCTCCCTCAGCGTCTTACCTCGCCTCCTCACCGAGCCTGGGCCTGCTTCCCTCCGCCGACATCAGGCCGTTGCTCAGGGCGAGAATCTCGCTGTCCTCTGACCCCCAATGCGCAAGTCAGTGGCGTCACATCCGGCCCCGTGACTTCCCTGGGTTCATAGCAGGGGTGGAACTGGATTCTTCCTGGATGAGGATCTGGATGGAGGGTGGAGGTAAGCATGAAGATGGTGATGGGGCAACGGGTAAGGATTGGGACGTGGATCCTGAGGCTGTAGATCCTGGTGGGGTCGGGGGAGTTGGGGGTGGGAGGGGCTTTTGGTCCTCCCTCAGGGATGACCTCCGGGGCTTTTGGTCCTGACTTGGGTGCCTGGCTGAGCCTGGACCGCCATCCTCTGCAGATTGTGTCTGCTCCCCTCAGACCAAGTCTCTGACTCTGAGTCCCCCTGAAGTGGCATTGGGGGAAGGGGTGTGGTCGGGTGACATCATTGCCTGCGTTTACCAGGGCTGCAAGAGGGGCTGAGCTGGATTCTGTGGTCCCTCTATGGTGGGGGGTGGGGGCGGTGTGGACCCTCAGTCCTCACTCAGGAGGGTCCTCTTCCTCACCTCCGGCTGTTGGATGAAGTGATGGGCAGGAGATGCTCTGTTTCTGTCACCTCTGTGCATTTGCACAGCTGCACCCCTTGTACAGAATGTCTGCGAGTCCCAGGCCAGGTGCTCCCTGCAGGGCAGGAGCTCCCACGATTGTAGTGGCCTCTGGGAGAAGACGCACACCTTCCCACCGGGGCTTCTCCCCAGCCAGAGCTACACTTGGCAAACCTTTGGTCCTAAATGATTTATTCTCTGAATCGAAGAAACAGGGTTTACATTATCTTCCAAGTATATGTGTAGGTAGCAATATATATATTTATTTCTATGAACTAACACCTACCCTTAGTATGCATGAGTCACTCTGATATCCTATTCTACTCCTATTTCAGTCTTTGTGTTCTGTTGAAAGAATTTTTTTTTAAAATGTAATTCCTCTGCCACTATGTTGGTTCCAGGTTGTTATTAGCAGAACTCTGGAGTCATACTGCCTTAACCAACCAAATTTTCCTGGTGTCCTGCTATTACCTAGGGCTCTTGGCATCGTGTTTTCAGGGGCTGCCTCAGATTGCGCAATGAAGTGAAGTGGAAAATGTAAAACTTTTATTCTACCCATTCTGTCATCTGCCGTCTAGGCAGGGTACAAACCTCCCCAACATCCCTGCTGCTAACCCCCTCCAACCCGACATGGCAAGTGCCAAACACAAGTACCAGCTCAACACAGTCTTCAGTCTCACAATGGGCTTTCTCTGTTTTGTTACGTAGATTTTGTTGCTGATATTGGTTTTTTACTTACTGTTTCCATTCTGTAATTTTCCAGGTTTGATTTGGGAAGCAGAGCACAGCAGCCCAAATTTGTTGTAATGTCGGCGGCTACAGGTAAGGCACTAAATTGTAAATAATTTAAGCCGAGTTTACATTTTTACACTGTTGTGTTCCCCATGAATGAATGTTATACTCCTCTATGGATTTCAAGCTTTTTTTACCTGAATATGTCAGTACACTTCGAGAGTTGTCTCTATAAAGACCTTATACATTTTTATTAGACTTCTTTTCAGGCAATTCTTGAATTTTGTTGTTATTGCAAATGGCATATTGTCTATTAATTGTTGTAGTTAGTTATTGCTTTCGTGAGGTGAAGATTTTGATTTTGTTGTGGTAATCTGTTGCACACCTCGTTCTGAAGGCCGATGCACTTGAATATTCCACATGCCTTTTCCTTTGAATTTTCAAAATCGATAATGGTATTATCACTAAACATTACATGTTCTTCCAACATTCATACCACTTACTCATTTTGGTACTTATAGCTCT
The DNA here is from genome assembly GCA_023748175.1 of Hoolock leuconedys. NCBI lineage: Eukaryota > Metazoa > Chordata > Mammalia > Primates > Hylobatidae > Hoolock > Hoolock leuconedys. The sequence continues at coordinate 37,095 of JAKGGE010001230.1, forward strand.
TTGTGTCTCAATCCTGATTTCAAACGTAGCGGTAATAGCCTACATCTACTTCTCATTCCTGACTTGAATGATAATTCTTTGAACATTTGACATTTAAGTATATTTGCTGTTGATTTTAGGAAATAGAAGTTCTCTTTCAGTATAGGTTACCTAAATATTTTCTTTTTTACCATGAATTCATATTAGATTTATTTAAAAAGATTTTTCTGTACCTGTTGGCAGGATCAAATTTTTTTCTCTTCCATTTTGTATGTAAGGAATCACAATGAAATAGTTTTTTTTCTAATGTTAAACCATATGTTATTTCCTTTGGGCAGAGCCTGTTTATTCATTTAATATGCTAGTAATTTACGTAGGGTATTTACTGCTATGTAAGGGAGCTTACTTGATGTGTTCTTTTTCCTTCAGGGGAGGTATGTGGTCCTCATCTGGTTTTTAAGTCCAGGAAGGCTAGCCTGGGAGAATGAATTGAACAACTGTCAATTCTTTGTATGTTCTAGAAGAGATGAGATAAGATGGTGGTTAGTTTTCCCTGATCATTTGGTAGATTTGGCCTCCAATACTGCCTAACCTGGAATGTTTGAAGGTGGCTTGAGCTTTGAATATTGTACAGTTTCTGTTTGTATAGTTAAAAGTTTTCTTTTCCTCTTTGGATCAGTTTGGTTACTTATTTATTTTATTTCTACAAAGTGGTCAGTTTCATTTAGGATTTCACTTTTAATGGCATATTTATGATAAAAAAAAGTTTTATTAGGGAAAGCCTTCACACATACAGAATAACAGAAACTAATATAATGAACCCAGGATACTTGATACTGAGCATGAACATCTTTAAATACACAGCAAATCTGGTTCCAGTTAAACATTCGTCTACCTGCATATGAGCTGCTGGAATAATATGGAGCAAATCTAAGGCATTATACCATTTCCTCTCTAAATAATTCAGTATGCATTTTTAAAAGATAAGGTTTTTTTAAAAACAAAAAGCCAATAGTTTTCATATCTGAAAAATTATATAAATGATTATCAAATGTTGAACTATTTTACATGCTTCTCTGGCTGACTTATACTTTATAAAAAATATATTTCTTTGATGGAGTACCCAAATATGGTAACATTCCCCCCACTTGCTTCACTGTGGTGGTTTCATATATCTATTATACAGCTAGGTGTGTGTGTGTGTGTAACATTCTACCTGCCGTCCCGTGATTCTCCAACCTCTTAAGTTACTTTTAGACTTTACATACATTAAGCTTCACTGTTTGTGCTGTAAAGATCTATGGGTTTTGACAAATGCCTCGTGCCATTGTCTTAGTCCGTTTGGGCTTCCATAACAAAAATAGTGTAGACTGGGTGGCTTATAAACAACACAACTTTATTTCTCACATTCTGGAGGTTGGGAAGTCCAAGATCAAGGTGCTGGCAGATTTCATGTCTGGTGGAGACCTGCTCCCTAGTTCATAGACAGTTGCCTTTTCCCTATGTCCTCACATGGAAGAAGGGGCAAGGGATCTCTGTGGGGTCTATTTTATAAAAACACTAATCCCGTTCATGAGGACTCTGCTCTTACGATCTAGTCATACTCCAAATACCCCACCTTCTACCTAATACCATCACCTTGGTATTTCAGCAGATGAATTTTGTGGCAACACAAATACTCAGATGAAAGCAAGCATGCATCCACCATTACAGTATTATGCATACTAGTTTGACTGCCCTGATAAATCCCTTGTGCTTGTTGGATAAACCCCATGGCCACCACTGATAGGTTTTTCATCTTTATAATTTTGCATTTTCCAGAATGTCATATAAATAGAATCTATACTATGTAGCCTTTTTAGACTGGTTTCTTTCACTTAGCATAATGAACTGAAGAGTCATGTATAACTTTGTGTGGCTTGTAACTTATTTCTTTTCATTGAGGAGTAGTAGTATCATTGTCTGGTTAATCATATATATATATATATGTATATATTTATATCCATTCACCAAATGAAATACATTTTGGATGCTTCTATTTTTGGTGATTGTGAAATAAGCTATTGTATACATTCATATACAAATTTTTATGTAGACATAAGTTTTCAAATCAGTTGGGTAAATTGATTGAGTATGACTGCTGAATCTTATGCTAAGTCTATGTTCAGTTTTTTAAGAAAACGCCAAACTGTCTTCCAAAGTGGCTGTACCATGTTGCATTTCCACCAGCAATGAATGAGAGTTTCTGTTGCTCCACATCTTCCCTGGCAATTGATCTTGGTTTTGTTTTCTTTGTTTTGCTTTTTTTATGGATTTTGGACATTCTAACAGGTGTGTAGTGGTATCTCATTTTAGTACACAATTATCTAATGAAACAGTGCTCAGTACTTTTATTATGCTTATTTGCCATGTGTGTATCTTCTTTTGTGTAGTGTGTGTTCAGATCTTTGACTATTTTCATTTTTTTCTATCGTTGAGCTTTAAGAATTCGTGTATATTGTAGAGACAAGTTCTTTATCACATATGTGTACCACAGATGTTTTCTGCTAGTCTGTGGCTTCTGTTTTCATTCTCTTAACATTGTCCTTTGAAGAGCACATGATGTTTATTTTAATAAAATCAACTTGGCAAATTTTTCTTTCCTTGATCATGCTTTTGGTGTTGAATTTAAAAACTCATCCACCAAACTCAAAGTTATGTGGATTTTCTCTTATGTTTTCTTATAGTGGTTGTATTGTTTTTGCACTTTTCACTAGACCTATGATGTATCGTGAGTGAGTTTTCATGGAATATGTAAGGATATGTCCAGGTTATTATAATTTGTATATAGATGTCTAATTGGTCAGGCACCTTTTGTTGGAAAACCTGTACTTTCACCATTATTGCCTTTGTTGTGAATCACCTGACTATATGTGTGCAGGTCTATTTCTGAGCTCTATTCTGTTTTATTAGTCTATGTGTCTATTCTTTGCTAATGCTTATGTCCTCCACCAAATTCATATTTTGAAGCCCTCAGCCCCAGGGTGTCTGTATTTGGACATGAGGCTTCTAAGGAAGTGATTAATGTTAAAAGAGGCCAGAAGGGTGAGACCTTGATCCCATGGGGGATGACTTAAGATGTTGAACACCTTTTCCTACA